>PVJI01003259.1:0-127627 GCA_004026765.1 Micronycteris hirsuta
CCCCTTAGTTCTGTCCATGTGTCCTCTACCGTGATTCCTGAAAACCCTTCTCCCCATTGTCCCCTCCCCACTCCCCCCTGGCTATTGTTAGATTGTTCTTAATTTCAGTGTCTCTGGTTATGTTTTTCTTGCTTTCTGCTTTTGTTGATTATGATCCAGTTAAAGGTGAGATCATATGGTATTTGTCCCTCACCGCCTGGCTTACTTCACTTAGCATAATGCTCTCCAGTTCCATCCATGCTGTTGCAAAGGGTATAAGCTCCTTCTTCCTTTCTGCAGAATGGCCATCATCAACAAAGCAACAGATAACCATCCAGCTATTTCTGAGGCTGCAGAGAAACTTCCACTCTTACTGAGGAGCACACCTTACAAAGCCACACCCCTCCTTACTCCCAAGGGGCGGGAGCTGTAACACGTGGCCTGAGGCTTTCCTCAGGTATACTTAATTCTACCTTTCATCCAAACCCTTAAACTTATCATTATGTATATATTATAGCTGGCAAAGACGAAAAAAACAAACGAACATGAACATCACACTCACAGACTTGCCTTGGGTTATAGAATCCAGGCTCTACCAAGTTCCAAATATGTGACTTTTCGCAAGTCCCTTGAAGACTTTGAGTGGAAAAATGGTACCTTACCCCTAATGGTTAATGACTAGAATAAAAAATATGTGCCAATTGTCTGGTACTACAGGAGGTATATACATATTACATACTGTTTGCCTTCCCTTCCCTGTATTTCATTTGTATGTAATTCTTTGGAAGGAAAAAAGAGAAGTTTCCAAAATTTACTTCCTATGCCACATACCTATTAGTTTTTCAATACATACCTGCCAGAATGAATCAGGAAATAATTACCTAGAACTATTTCTACTGCAATATGAAACCTACGTTAACTAACCTGACCTTCAGGCTCCACTCCAGCATGTCTCCCCAAACGCACAGCTGAGCTCCTCCTCCTCACAGGAAATACGTGCTACAGCCATACTAGGTTGGTCACAGACACCACAGCACACCCCAGGCATCCAATACCACACCTCCTCACCTACTCAAACTCCGCCCATCCTTTGAGCTCCCATAGAAAACATATGACAAACTCAAAACAGGATTATTCCAGGAAAGTTAATAAAGGGATCATTTACACAAGGGTGAGCTCTGTTGAAAGGAAACCCCAAAGGACAGTGCAGTATCCCAGAGACAGACTAGCAGAACTGTTACTTCTCCTATACATGAAGGGGTGAGAGAAGGGAAAGGCAACTAGAACCAGGAGGGAACCCTGTATAGAAAGTTGCCTTAAAAGGAGCTGTGAGCCCTAGCTGGGTGGCTCAGTTGGTTGAAGCACCATCCGTACACCAAAAGGTTATAGGTGTGATGCCCAGTCAGGGCAGGCTTGAGCCCTGGCCAGGGTGCATACGGGAGGCAACCGATCGATGTTGCTCTCTGACATGGATGTTTCTCTCCCCTGCCCCTCCCTAGCTCTCTTTCTAAAATCAATAAAAAACAGCCCTGGCTGGTGTAGCTCAGTGGATTGAGCACGGGCTGGGAACCAAAGTGTCCCGGTTCGATTCCCAGTCAGGGCACATGCCTGGGTTGCAGGCCAGGTCCCCAGTGAGGGCCATGTGAGAGGCAACCATACATTGATGTTTCTCTCCCTCTCTATCTCCCTCCCTTCCCCTCTCTCTAAAAATAAATAAATTCTTTAAAAAAATAAAAAATAAATAAAATCAATAAAAAGCTATATCCTTAGGTGAGGATTAAAAAAAAAAAAAAAGGAGCAGTGACCTTCAATGTAGGATACCAAGCCCAAGGCAATGCAGCCAAGAGAAAGCCCAAAAGTGGGTCAAAACACAGACTTCACCCCTCCTCCTCTCTGCCCTTTAGCCTCCTGCTGGAACAGGGTATCGGTAAATCCTGAGAAGAAGCCCAGGGTCCAGGAAGCCCACAGGTACAACCCACACAGATGAGTCCTATAGACAGCCAAAGGAGAGTGAAGAAGAGTTGACAGTCCATCTAGAAGGAAAAGCAAAAGACGGCCCCCTCAAATCCAAGGGAAGATCCTCCTCCATGAAAAATATTCTGTCACAGCCCCTATTCTTCAAAGTCCCTAAGGGACTTCATGAAGCCATGGCCCCTTGACAGAGCATAAAACAGAAGGAGATGAGGAAAGGAAAGTACAATTACATTTGTGAGAGTGCACTGTATACGCCGTGTTCCATGCTAAGCACTGCACATTCCTCAGCTCACTAATCTTTACAAGCTGGGAAGGTAAGTATTATCTCTGTTCTGTAGTAGTGGAAACTGAGGCACAGAATTGATGAAATAGCAAGCCCAGGTCCCATTATTTCTGGGCTGGACCCAGACCTAGAACCCAAGGTCATCTGACTCCTAATGTCAGTGTTTCCAATAAAACCATCCTGGGTTGTATAAATTATCATCTTTTAAAAATGTGCCTAATCTTGTCCCTGGATGAGCACGAAGACCACCCGAGGGCGCAGATGGTCTTCTAGTCCGGCATCTCCCTTTACCCCTGCGCTAATGAGATGCAGGAAAGTCCCACATGGAGCTGAATAAATAAAACCACAGAATCTTTGAAATCCCACAATCCTAGTTTTCCTCAGTTTAAAAATAACCTGTTGTGCCAAATATTCAGAAACTTCTTTTCCCTCTTTAAACAAACCCTCTTTTTTTTCTTTTTTAACACACATCTCATATGGGGATTCACAACTCATCACTCCCACAAGAAATACCCTCAGGCTCCTTGTCAATTTAGGCAAGCACTTGGTAAATTTGGAAAACAGTTTAGATTAATTTCTGCCTGCCAAGTACGAGGATTCTCAGTAGCCTTCTTATAGACGAAGTTTTAAAAGGAATATTAGGTTTGTTTCCTTATGTCTATCCAACGACATTTTTTTTAAAATGGACTCTTTGGTTAAAGTCTTTATTACTAATAATACACACAGCGAAATGATAAACGACACAACCAGGGCGCCTCTGTATTTGCCTTTCTGTCATTCCATCGTTAACTCCCACGGCCGCCCCTGCAGGGCAGCAAGGGTGAGTGGTGTGAGCACCAACTGGAGGTTGAGGCCCGAGGGCCATGGGACTCCTTCCATTCCACACTCACCTCCCATTTTCACATCAGGGGAGACAACAAGCCTTGTCAGAACAGAGCAACAGGGAACAGAAAGGATCTCCGGTTTTTCTGAGAAAGTGCCTTCAGGTCTTGCCTTCCCTTTATACACACATGTGACATTTCCTTTCTAAGGACTATCAAGGTTTGCCAAGTACTTTCCTATTTGTGCAGTCATTTCGTCTTCAAGAAAACTCAGTGAGGTAGGTATCGCCATCCCTATTTTACCACGGCTAGATATGGAGACGAGATATTTATAGCCATAGGTTTCCCAGATAGAAGTATTAAAAATAAGACTGCAATCCAAGTCTTCTGGATTCCAAGGTCTTTTTTTATACCTTGCACATAACTGACTCCTGGGTCTTTATCATGTTTCCTTTCTTTCTTCTTTGCAATTCTTTTAATTTTATTTTTTTCTATCACCATTTATCCCCCCATATCCTCTTCCACCTCCACTCACCTCCTCCCCACCAGCAATCACCACACTGCTGTCCGTGTCCATGAGTTCTTTTCCTTTTTTTTCTTATTGAGCAATATTTACTCAGTCCCTCCACTCCCCCAGTGTCCTCCAACCCCCACCATGCTTTCTTATAGATTATCAGCTCTAAGGTTAAAATCCATACCATGGGGATGGGGGTGGGATGATAGTAAGAGGACAGAATCTGTTGCTAATAGGTTAACTGGCCACTACCGCCCCTACCCCACCCCCGCACATTCCCAAGTTAATAAGGCCACACCTCCTCCCCTGTCCATTGAAGCTCTATACTTTTGCACCACCACCTGGGCCAAGGCCTGTGGGGCCACTGACCCCAATAATGATGCCTTTTCCCTCTCTGGAGGGAATTTCAGCCTTGGTCATTCAAATTTACAATCTAAATTAGAAGTATTCTGTAGGGATAAAAGATCAAGATAAAGATAAGAGAATTAATACTAAATGGCTTCCAAGAGCCAAATTGGTAAATGAATTAATCCAGATTTTTAATTGGGTTTATCTCTAAAAAATGTGCCAGTCTTGATTAGGTCCTCATTAATTGGCAGTTTTCAGAAAGCTGCCAGATAGTCCTGCAAAAAGTCATTCGCTCGACATTAGTGATTCTCTTAGGTATATGCAGCTAATATCCATCCGAGGAAGAAGGGATATATGATCAGAAGAAGCATGAAAAGATCTCTTCCCTCAGGAATTCCAGGGGGAAACACCTAAGAAAAATCACAGAGTTTAAAAAATGGGATATCAAATACTTCTTTGAAAAATTTCATGAAAGCTATGAATCCCTTCCCCAAGCTCAAGTCAAAACTTAAGATGTCAGGCAGGGATTTAAAAAAAAAAAAATCAAAAGTAAAAGGTAAAATGAATATATTTTTAAAGCCCAGTTTAAAGACTGTCAATATGGCATTCAATGATTTTTCATCTCTCAACGCTTTTGGCCCACCATCCTGTTGGCACGCTGCCACAAATCACAGTAAAATAAGAAGATGCTTCCAATAATATTAGGATTCTACAGCTAAGAGGGACTTTCACATCTGTGTGCCCAGTAAAATTCTCTTGACACCTTTTGGAAAACACAAAATAGGAATTTTTGGTCCTTATTTTAAAGGTTGAGAAACTGGGGCTCTGAAAAGGAAGGTGACGACCCAGAGCTCCAATGCTAGTAAGTGGGAGCATCTAAGTGAAGTTTGAAGGCTTTAGGCTTCCAGCCCAGAGTTTTAAAGCTAGAAAGAACCTTGGATGTCATCTAGACCAATCGCTTAGAGTCTTCCTTTTGCAGAGGAGGAGATGTGTCTCAGAGAGATTGAGTGGTTTGCCCCAAGTCGCCCAGTTGGTAAATCACATAGCACAATTAGCCAGGTCACCTGATTCCTAGTCGATTTCTGACACCACTGTGGTCCAGTCTGTGCTCCATTCATATAACACCAGTCATAGAAAGCACATCCACATGATTTCATATTATGAGACAATTTCTAACATCATTCACTTTTATAGGATTCTTGCCCCCAAAACAAGTTGTTTCGGAAACATTTCAAAAATCATAAAAGAGACATTTAAAAGAATTACAGGACAATAAGACTTTTGCCCACATTGTAGAAGGAGCCCTCTGTTCAGAACATAATTTACCAAGACTCAGCTTCACAGAGTGACATTCTAGAAAGCACTTCCCCAGAACTTCAGGCACAGGCAAGATGGAGCTCAGAGAGCCATTTCCTCCCGGAGGACGTACCTCAGCATGCTGAACACAGACAATGCCCAACGGCCTGAACAAATTAATTTCTAACAAAGAGCTCAAATCAGAGACTTAAAAAATTAAGTGTTACATTACCCCCATGATGCAACATGTTGCAAAGCATAGCTCCGGAAGAGACAGCTGCCACGGCCCCTGTGGGAGCTGAGCGTCACGCCACAAAGAAGGAAGGACAAAGTGCACTGCCGGGACCACAATTAGGGAGTTTCAGTGATTACCAAAGGAGGAGCCTGGTGAAGTGCAATTGCATGGGGAGAAGCAGTCAAGTCTTCTGTCAGGAACACCACCAGGGCAAGGGGCATTCAAACACAGGGTCCCTCCACTCTAAACACGTCTGTCTGCTCATTCGATCAGCACACAGTTTAACTTTCTGACTACAGGCTGTTTGTCATGCATGGTTCAGTTCAGGAGGTGTAGCTTATGTCCTAGCAGAGGGAGGCAGACAGTCACAAATGGATAAGTCAAGTACACAGTATGTCAGATGTTGGGAAGTGAGATAAAGAAAAATAAGGATGAGAGGGGATTAAGAAGTGCTGGAAAGGGGTACATTTTTTAAATGAGCAGTCAGGGAAGGCCTCACTCAGGTGACATTGGAACAAAACTTTTAAAGAGGTCAAGGTGGCCCTGGCTAGGCGGCTCAGTTAGTTAGAGTGTGTTTCCCCTATACCAAAAGGTTGTAGGTTCAATTCCTGGTCAGGGCACACACCTAGGATGTAGGTTCGATCTCTGGCTGGGGCATATACTGGAAGCATCTGATCAATATTTCTCGCTCACATCTATGTTTCTCTCTCTCTCTCTCTCTTAAATCAGTAAATATATCTTTGAGTGAGAGTTAAAAAACAAAAAAGTTCAAGGTCTATGCCATGCAGATAGACGTCTGAAAGAAGATCAGACAGAGGCAACAGCAATCCCCAAATCGTTTAGACAGAAATAAATATTTCCAAAGAGCAGGGCAGACGCTGGTGTGGACAGAGGGGACAGGGAGAAAGAAGTAAAGGGTGAGGCCCCGAGATGGAAGCCAGAGCAAGGCCCTCGGGGCAGAGAGAGCAACAGGGTCTTTGCTCCTGAGGTGACTACGGTGGGTAATTCTGCCCAGAAGACTTGGTGGTTCAAAGCTGGCTTCACCATTCATTAGCCAAGCGACCCTGGGAAAGGAAAGCATTTGTGAGGCTCTGTTTTCTCATTTGTAAAATAAGAACAATCATCATCTCACCTTGTCTATCCTGCTCCCTACTCATTCCTTAAAATGACTTCAAAATGCTAGACTCTTCCTACGTGTCATCTCTCTTCCTCCGAAGGACAACCACATGGGTTGCACATTTTCTTCTCTGTGTCACAGATAAACTTAGATGCACAGAGTTAAAGTTTGGCCCATGAAAGCACAGGCAGTGTCAGAACCAGGATTTGAACACAGCTCTTTGTGACTCCAAAAGCCACAGCACTGAGTTGCCTGGGATGGCGCCGGGAAAAATGGCTGGAAGTTACACGCAGCATGAAAGGGGCAGCGTGGCCTGGTGATGGCTGTGGTTGTCCTCGTGACACAGTGTCACTAAGTGCTTTCTCCCTTCACGAGAGCTGGGCAGTCCCATGTGGGGACACCCCAACCAGAGGGTCATCAGATTACATTTACCCGGATCCTCTTGTTAAGCCCGGGGTCCAGAAGTCTGGGAGAGACGGGAAACTGAGGTAGCCATCTGGGTCACAAAGTCCCCCGGGGAAAAAAGAACTAAAAAGAGAGAGACATCAAACTCTCTGTAGCTCTATCAGAGTGACGAGGGTTATTTACTCCTCACCTTGTCTGAAGGAGAGGAAGGGAAATCTGTGACGCTGCTCAGCAGGCGTTTATGGCTCTGGACATTGCTCCCAATAAATCAAGATTCATTTTGACTACTAGGAGAAGCTAACGTTTTCTGGTTGCGTTTGTCCCTGGAAGGCCCTAAACAGAATCCATATCCAGGCAAATGGCACCAATGGACAGCTCCACTCAAGCCTATGGAACTCGATGCTGACTATGTTAGTGCGCTGTCTGCCTATGTGTATGCGTCTATCTTATCAACTGACTGAAAAATGGCAACGAATAGTGTGATGATAATGACAATGATTAAAGTAACAGAGACCATAAGGTGAAGCCTAAGCTTCATTTCCAGCTTTAAACTTAACTGTTTCTTAACCTCTTTGAGTCTAAATTCCTCATGTCTGAAATGGGAATACTGACACTTATCTTGCAGTATTATTACAGGGGAAAAATGTATGTGAAGTCCTTGGTCCATTGTAGTTCCTCAGTAACCCAGAGCTGTTATTCAATAAAATAAAAATGAACAAGATTTACATGGCGCTTTCCCACCCATGATCTCATTTGATCCCTACAACAAATCCCCAGACCTTAATTCAGGGTCTTTCACATAGTAGTCGCTCGAAAGATAGAATCCAGAGCGAGGATAGAGTTTACAAATAGGAATCTAAGCATCTCATTTTACCAATGGGGAAACTGAGGCTCAAAAGGGGACATACACTTTTCTCTAAGCAAGTTACCTTCTTATAATAATTCAGAAGCTTCTTGATGACAAAGTCAGCCAAAGACGGAATGGCACCACAAGCTAAATACCACGGGGAACATCACGAGCACATGGACCAATGTACCCAGGATCCAATTTAGTTGTTGTGATATCCTGAATCCTCTAAAGGTTAAGTTCATTTTACACGGGAGAGTGGAGGAAAGTGCCTTGTGTCTTGAATGGAAAGTGGAACCTATGTACACTGGACTCTTGCTCAGAAAAACGAAGGCCAGACTTTCCAAAGGTTCTAATTTACAGAGTGGCTGGTGGGCAGAGTACAGCGGGCTGTGTTCAACTCCAAGACTGCTGCTCTGTCCACTTGCTCATTACCCAAGGGTTCCAGAAGGCCAGTCCCACGCTCAGTCCAATGGGAGAGGGGCGCTTCCGCAGGACTGAATCGCCCACTTTCACAGGGCAAGACCAACAGAGTCTGACTCTCCAAGGTGCCCGCTCTCCTCAGGACCCTGGGTGGGCCTGTGCGGTCACTCAGAAATCCTGGGAGGAGGATCTTTCTGTGCCTTTCCATCTCATTTTCCTGGAGCAGATGGGGTGCTAAAATTATGGATGCAGTGCCCCAGTTTTCAGGCACCTACTGTTTCTGTGGAAGGAATGCTTAGGCTAAAAGAGAGAGCGGGGTAAAGGCAATTGAGAAGGAGGCGGCAAGGAACGGGAGGGAAAGAACGCAGGTTGGTGCCTGTCTGTGTCTCCTCCCCGCACGGCTGTGAGCAAGCTGCAAGCTGTCTGAGCCCTCTCGCGGCCCCCACGCCGTGGCTCCCAGAGGCACCGCGCTTCTTCCTCTCTAAAAAAGGGTTAAAAATCACATTCTGTGACTATGTTGGCACAAAGACAAATGTAATCTTTGGCCCTAAAAGTTCATTCCCTTCTTTTGATTTTAAAAGAAATTAACACATTGTTTTTTTGTGGGGCCCAAGGCACTGTGCTGCAGCACTCGCTAATGGCTAAGTTGGCCACAGTTTTGTTAACTGAAAAATGGAATTAACGGCACCTCTGAGCATATTGTGAGCATTAGCAATTTAATCTCTAATTCACCTAGCACCATGATTGATATCCAGCAGATGGACACTCCGTGGCTCTTAATATTATGTTATTGTTATTACTCAGAAAATACAACTTGGCCATTCCTCAAAGAAAACAAGATTGCGAGCCTTGGGGAAGAGGAGGCATGAGTTTGTTCTCTCTGTAATTTATTAATTTATCAACTCTTCAAAATCTCCCAATAGCTATGAGAACAAGGCCTTTGCTCAACAGATGTACATACTGAATAATGACAATGAGCTTAAAAGGAGATATTTCCCACCAGAGAGAAACTTCATCAAAACTATTTGCTAGTTTTATTTGCTATTAATTTTTTAAAAATATAAAAACATCAGAGCACTTTTTTAAAAAACCAGTGGCCCAGGCTCTGTAAGCTGTAACTGAAGCTGCGGTGTGGAGTTCTGAGAAGACCCCCTAACCTGGAGTCTCACACATGACTTGATTTGACTCCCATCAGAGCTTTGGCAGGTCATTTGCACTCCAAGC
This sequence comes from Micronycteris hirsuta, assembly GCA_004026765.1. Taxonomy (NCBI): domain Eukaryota; kingdom Metazoa; phylum Chordata; class Mammalia; order Chiroptera; family Phyllostomidae; genus Micronycteris; species Micronycteris hirsuta. Next base: position 9,467 of record PVJI01003259.1, read on the forward strand.
CCTAGTTCCCTTTTCCACAGCACGGACACCAACCCTGCCTAAGTCAGGGGCATGGTGAGGCTCATAGGATTTAAGGAAAGTTCACTCAGCCATTTACCAGGATTTCCCTTAGAACTCTCTATTCCTTAAGGATGTTCTTTTAAATTAATTGATTAACAAAGGAAGGAAGGAGGAAAGGAAGGAAGGAAAGGAGGGAAGGAAGAAGGAAGGAAACATGGTTAAATAGTTCCAAAAATACTTCAAAATATAACGGTCCCTGATACCTTGAAAAATCATAATAAATATTAGCATATTAAAAACTCTGAAAGATGCTCTGTTTTAAAAAATCTGCTTTATGCCCTGGCTGGTGTAGCTCAGTGGAGTGCAGGCTGGGAACCAGAGGGTCCCGGTTCGATTCCCAGTCAGGGCACATGCCTGGGTTGCGGGCCAGGTCCCCAGTGAGGGCCATGTGAGAGGCAACCACACATTGCTGTTTCTCTTCCTCTCTTTCTCTCTCCCTTCCCTTCTCTCTAAAAATAAATAAATAAAATCTTTAAAAGAAATGAAAATAAAAATAAAAAATTAAAAAAATTAAAAATCTGCTTTACCTTTATGACCAGGAATTCCATAATTTGTTTAAGTAAATTTTCTCCCTGGCATAACTGTAAATACCTCATCTGATGTGGGACATGCTCACCATCCTGTACTTCGTTCTTTTTTTTTCCTTCAGGGTCTTTACAGTTACTGTTTCTTCTCTTGGTTCCTTCTTACCTTACAGGACTCCCCTCAAATGCTACTTTTTAAAGTAGCCTTCTCAGCTCATCCAACCTGTGATAGCCTTCCCATGTCCCGCCTACCAGTTACTCTACCTCCATTTGTTTTACAGTAGTTACTTCATTTAAATTCTATCAGGAATGTGTCTGCTCACTGTCTAATTCCTTGAGGGCACGTAGTTTTCCTGACTTGTTCACTGCTGTAGCTACTCCAGTGAGAAAAACACTGTCTGAGAGCACACTTCAATAATTACTGGATGGATGGATGGATGGATGGATGGGTGGGTGGATGGATGGATGAGTGGAACACAACTATGATATGATCTTTAGAAAACTGCTTTAGCCTTCTAGGCCTTAGTTTCCCATCTTTGTTGGAGGACTTAATAATTAAAGGCCTTCACAGTGTTGTTATTGTATACATAGCAGCTATAAAGACACCACTAATTATTTTCTATGTGGCAAGAAACTTTTCCTGGTGTTACTTTATTGAACTTAATCTTTAAAACAACTTTATGAGAGAAGTATTACTATCCCAGCTTTAAAGATGAAAACGCTGCAGACAAAAGCTTAAAGTCCTACTGGAAAGTGGTGTAGTCTACTGCCCAGTCCTGAGCCAGAGTTTCTCCCACATTATCAATCCATGAGCCAGAAGGAACTGGTGGCTCTCACTGTTGGAAAAGAAATGCGACTGCAGAAGGGGCAGGAGTGAGAACAGGTGAGGCACTTTGCATATAAGGCAATTAGCTGTTTACTAGTCTATGCCTGGAAAACAGGAAGCATTTCTCAAGTTAGTGGATTTTAAAGAGCTTAACTTCAGGTCTACGTAGGTGTCTTCCATGTTTTTTTAAATAAAATCTTTTGTGTTTTAGTCACAGCACTTATTCTAAATCATCTCTATACCTGACAATCAGGCACCATCCACCTCTCCTGTCACGTGAAGAGTTTTTCTCCTAGAGAGCAATTACCCCAAATGCCAGGCTCCAGAAGGTGTGTCTGCAGCAGTAGCAGCTGTCTCCTTGGCAGGCTCCTCGGGCAATTTTATTGGCAGTGTTCAAATGGCCAGGGGGTCAGTCAGTGCTCAGCTGCCTGCAAGCTCTCCGGTGGCCTACGAGCCTCTGTCTGAACATCTCAAAAAGAGGAAATGGGCTGGGGCCCACCACAAAAGTTAAAGCTCAGCAAAAGACGACTCTGCTCAACCAGAACCATTCGGGCCAATCCTGGATTTTCTTGGAAGCCAAGAAACGCCCATGAACCCCTTTGCTAAACAAACCGGCAATAACAACCGTCTGAAGAAGGGCATAAGACACCCATATGTCAAGGTAATAGGCAAGGATATGCGCTGGTAGGCAGCCTCTAAAACGGCCCCCCAAGGTTCCCACATCGTGGTATTCACGGCTTTGTAATTTTCTCCTCCTGAATGTGAGCTAAACCTACTGGTTCTTTTCTGATCATTAGAATATGGAAAAAGAGAGGACATGTCACTTTAAAAATCAGGTTACAGAAAGACTCTCATCTACTTCTCACTGGCCATCTCCCGTCCCTTTGTCCGTTGGCTCTGATGGAATCCAGCTGCCATATTTGTGAGCTACCCTATGGGGATGCCCACGTGACAAGGAATTGAGGGAGACCTCTCGCCACCAGTCTCTTAAGAACTGGGCACTGTTGTAGCTCTGAGAATGAACCTTGAGATAAATGCAGTAGCCCTGACCAGCACCTGGAGTGCAGCCTTCAGAGGTACCCTGAGCAACAGCGACCAGCTAAGGCAACTCACTGAAGCTGTGGAGTAATAAAGGTTTGTTGCTTTAAGATATAAGTATTTGGGATAACTTGTTACGCAGTAGTAGTTAACTAATGAATAGGTGTTCTTAAAACAGAAAATAAAATACATTTTTAAATCATGTCAATACAATTACCTCCTCCAAGTCTGCTCAAATGTCATGTCTCTAGGCCTATCCTAATCACACTATGGAAAATTATAACTCATCTACTCCCATTCCCATCACCACATACTACACCAGCTTTGCCTATTTCCCTAATTTTTAAACATTATCTTTGAATACTTTGTTAGGCAAAGTGTGGTCTTTGAAACAGCAGCATCGACATCCCATGGGAGCTTGTAAGAAATGCAAATGTTAGAGACCATTCCAGACCTACCCAGTCAAAATCTGCATGATAGGAAGATCTGAAGGCAATTCAGAGTTGCATCAACATTTACGAAAGAATTTTAACATTCTAATTTTTTTTTTCTATCTCCTATCCTCCCTCCAAACCAACAAAAAGTGAGATACGGAAGCTATTGTTGATCCTGATCTCAATCCACCATTTGGAAGTACTTGGTCTGCTCTTGTAAAAGTAAGCACAGAAATGAGAGACACAGAGGAGGGACTACTCTTAAGTAAATTCTACAATCAATGCCATTTTGAGGTAAGCTCATTTGACCAAGCTTTCTGTCTCCTTCCCAAGTGGCAGGTCAGAGCCATTAACAAGTCCTACACCTTACCTCTCAGGTTGTCACTAGTGAGGGGCTGACTGAAATCTTTCCCCCAGTTACACTCAGAAATCCCAGGGAAGATTCTGATTGGTCCTCACACATCATTTGCATACTCCCAGAACAGACAATTGTGTCTACAGGACTGGACCTGAATGGTAGCCCCAAACCAACCACACAGTTAACATGAGAAGTACTGAAGAAGAAGAGAGAAATGCTGAGTAAAGAGAATGTCAGATGTTCATTGCATTTTATAACTTTATGCCATTTAGGTGCTGTTCCTCCACCTGAAATACTCTACATAAATGACCTGACACCTCCACTACTCTATCCACCTCCATAATCCTAGCAAGTTCCTGCTCAGCCTTCAGGAGTCAGTTCAAGAATTACCGCCTTTATGAGGCTCTCCCTAATTCCCAGGGGAGATGGAAAACTGCTCTCTTCAGTGATCTTACTGTATTCTTCCACTCTTTATTAGAAAAAAAAATATGGTAACAATTTAGGACATTTTGACTCAGTATGAGAAATGTGCTATTAAAATTTTAACCCCTTATTTACCAGGTAACATGCAAAAATGAATATTCGCCCGAGTCCCAGATTGAGCGTTGAGGTGAGGCAAGGCTTGGGCTTGTTACATAGTGTTTTCACATTCTGCATGTTTATTTGGACACGACTGCATCGTCACTGTTCTATGGATTTTCTGCTTACCCTTTAGGGTAGCGCAATTTGCCAAGACCATATGTAGAAATAGTCTCTTCTGTCAACAACAGACATGCAGACTCCATGTCCACCTGTTTTGTTTTTGTCCCACAATTCCCAGCCCATGCCCTCTAACAACTGCAGGTTAAAGGCCTCCGTGTCATTAGCATTGGAGATCCCCACCTGTCTCTCCATCTGGGAAACTCTCAGGGGTAGTGACAGATCTTACTGAACCACCTTGTCTTCTTAGAAGTGCCGCAAGGCCCCAGGGCTGCTGCTAATTACAGGACCTGTTACTACTGTGTGTGCTGTTCCCCTCCCCCAGGAACAGCTTGTTTGGAGAGTGGGGGGAGAGCTAGGGAGATGGGCATCTTCATCCTGGCAGAGCTCACGGTCTAGCTTCCAAGAGCTACTATCAGCAGCTGAGGACTGGGGGAGGGCAGATTTGGGTCAGACTCAGCAGCTGCAAACAAAAGCAATTGGCTGACTCTTCCACGACAGTTTTTCTACTCACATATTTGGAATCCAGGCACTTCCTCTTGTGGATGAAAAAGGGGCCACATACTAAAGCCGAAAAGCTCAGGGAAAGCCTTACCAACTCAGGGATCTAAAGTAAACACATTGGATGGTCTGAAATTAAAACTTCCTAACTGAAAGCAGGTCATGGTGGGTTGTCACGTCCTAGGCCACTATGTTCCTTGACAAAGGTCAATCTGCACCTTAAATGAGCCTGTCTGTTATCTTTTTGCACCTACCAATAACATGCCTTTGGAACAGCAGAGAAATCCCCTTTTTCCAGATCTGTCGGAGTACCACCTCACACCAGCACTAGAGACCACAGAACCTCATTGTTATCTTGTTCTCCTGCATACTATCTGTAAATGCTACCAATGTTCATTGTTAACTGTCCTAAACCCACCCATGTAAAAGAAGTATGTGCCTACTCCTTCTTGGTTTTATCCAAACCCAGAGATTTCCCCACTTTGCTTTCTCCCACCTCCCTAATCTATCGTCAATAAATTTCATGTAACCCCCTTACGTCTTCCCCTTTAATTCTAATGCATAAAAGAAGAGGTAAAACTGCCATTTTCTGGAGCATCTTCTCAATTCATTGAGATTTTGCTTCCCAGCAACCAGCAACTGTTGTCAGTTTGGCTCAAATAAACTCATACAAATTCTTACAGGTCTGGACTTTTCTTACATTGACTGTCTATATTAGACACCTGATTAGGGTAAGGCGTCCTGAAGGCATTTAATCCCCACTGATCCCCCTGCTCCTTTCTCTGGACGTTTTCTGCTTCTTACCAAATAACTCTTCCTTCCGCCAAAATTCAAATACTTTGTGTGACCTCTCTGCGGCTCACAAGCTCTCACATTTTCACTGACATTAGGAAGCTTCTTCATCTACGCTGCCTCTTCTCCTTGCCCACTTTCCTTAGAGATGCTGAAAAAGCCTGACACTTGCTTTCTTGGCCTCCCTTCTGGATGGAAGTGGCCATAAGGTCCAGTTCTGGAAAATAAAGAGTGAGTGGGAGATCAGAGGTGTCTTCTTTCATGGGAATTCCTTCTGGGGAATGGTTTTTAATTTTTTTTAACCTCTGATAAAAGATAAGAGGCAAATAAGGAAAGTTCTAACATATTGCCCTGGCTGCCATGGCTTCTTTCTGTTCTCAGTGGCTATGTGAAGATGCAGTACCTGTTTCTATGGCAGCTATACTGGGATCATGAAGTAATTAGTCTAAGGATGACACAGTGCAGAAATCTTGAGTCCCCAAATAACAAATATGAACGACTGCACTGATCTTTGGACCACAACCTCTGATTCTTTGTTATATGAGGTAACAAAATGACTTTATTCCTGAAGTCACTATTCCCCAGGTATTCAATTCTCCCTTATTAACCGTCTAATGTTCCACTTTGAGATTCTTATGCTAACACTTCTTAAACTTTGTAAGGTCACAGAGCAATTAATAAAAGCATAGATCTTCTCCAGATAAGCTTGCATAGTGCCCAGGTTTGCCTACAATTTCAGGAGCATCACAGGTCCTCCACAGGCCCACCCATGGATATCCCTCAACCCATTAATCTCCTGCTCATAGAGAAACCTATAGATTATATACACACACGATGGGGTTATACAATCAACACTCATACATAAAATAAGGACCCCAAGTCATTTTTCTTTTGTCTTACAAGATATCTATAGCATCTTCATCATTACTTGCAAATGCTCACTGTGTGGCAGATCCCTAAACACCTAAACATTCTATGTCATCTCATTTAATTTCTAAACCCTATGAGACAGGTGTTGCTGCTATCTCTGCTTTATATAAAAGAAACTGGTGCTTTAGAGTGACAAGTAAATTGCCCCAGGTCACAGAACTAGTAAACGATGAAGTTAAAATTTAAACCCAGGCAGTCTGACTACACGATGCTTCAGCTATAGTGAGGAAGTACAGTAATAAAGTTTACCAACAAAATGGCTTAAAATATTAAGCTAAAATGTTTAATTAACTAGGGGTATCATCTGTGTGTATATGTGTGTGTGTATAAATAATTCCTATAGTGTGGCTCGATCTGAATAAAGGTACAACTGAGTAACCTAAGCAGACTATTCCATTTGTGGTACTTTAGGGTACTAAAGGGTACTTTAGGGTTTACTGAGATTTAATAACTAATTTGAATATAAGTACCAATTGCTTATCACGTATCAGCCACTGTTTAAGCACTTCATTTGCATTTAGTTCAGCTTCATGATAAAGCTTTGCAGAGGTAGTGTTATCATCTGCATTTTACAAATTCTGAAATGGAGTCATATGAAGGTAATTTGTGGAAAAACACATAACTAGGGAATAGCAGTGTCCAGATCTCTACACAGGCATAAACTTTGCCTTGAGCCACTGTATTATATTGACTCCAATTTTAGCACTTGACTGGCTTGGCCTCAACCTAGAATCTGAAAATTCATAGAAGCATTCACATTTTACTGGGGATAAAAATCACGCTTCGAACATGCAGTAAGAGTCCCCTCCTTCCTCCTGAGAAAGTAAGGACTCACAGCTATTCCCATGACTCTGGGTATCGCCCAGCATACACAAAGGAGTCAGCCCACCAGGACCAACAGAGTCACAACCTTGGAAATCTTATCAATCCAGTGGTATCAACTCTTCCCTTTTGTTAGAGAATGCTCAAGTCTACATCTGCCATCCTGACTGCTCTCTCAACTCCAAAGCCTTCATTGTCCAACTCTCCAGAGGAACTTTTCACATAAATGCCTAAAGGTTACTTCAAATCCAGTGTCTGCATATATTTGAAATCCTAGGATCTCAGAGAATGGAAGGGACCATAGAAGGCAGGTGATATAGTTATAAGATTATGGATTTTGAAGTCAGAAAGCTCAGAATTCATATCCTAGCTCTGAATCCATTTCTTCTGTAAAATGGGAGTAATAACTCTCATTTTCCTTAGAATTGTAGAAGGATTAAAGATGATAATGGATAAAAACTTTCCCAGCAGTACCTGGCACTTCATAGTCACTCAGTATATAGTAGTCACATTTACAACTATTATCATCAACAAAATTTTGTTCATCCACCAAATGCATAAATCTTTCCACAATACCCACAACAGATGGCCATCCAGGCTCTGCTAGTACATTTCCAAAGATAGAGCGCTCTCTCACTCACACCATCTCCCCAGGCAGCCGGTTCTATTATTGGACAGGACTCACTGGCACAGAGTCTTTCCTACGTGTAGCCAAAATCTGCCTCCATGAATTCCTCTGGTCCTAGCTATGTCCTGTGGAGCAGCACAGCACAATTCTGCTCTCTTCTCACACAACAGTCAGTCCGGAAAAAGAAATCACATCCTCGCCACATCCTCGCTTCTCCAGGGATTCATTTCCATGCACCTGTCCCCATGACATGATTGCTCGATTATCCACAATGCTCACTACTTCCTCAAAGCACGGTACCCAAAGCAGATACAGAGGTCCAATACCTTGTACGAGTGAACACTGCACTTCCACTAATGCATTCAGAATTCACATTGTGATTTTCTTAGTGGCCAGATAAATGTCACTGTTGCATCATCCAGGACTTGAAGTGAACGAAACCTATGTCTGCCCTCTCCCTAATGAAAAAAGATCACACTAAGTCTTCCCCTATTTCCATAAAATATGGACACCAACAACTTGACTTATACTATACACTCTGACTTTGGCCAAGTAAGAACATTCTGAATCATTTTTCTGACATCTGTCTTGATAATCATGCCTCAATTCTTCACCCCAGCTATTGATAATGTATTTCAGTGAGTTTAATCCAACATCCTCAAATTCAGCACTCAAATTCAGCTTCCACTCAGGTTCATTTCCATTCAATTTAAGAAACAAGTATTTACTGGAAGATACTATATTAGAGTCTCAGGATGCATAAGGCAGTCCCCTCCCTCTTAAGGGGCAGGCACAAAAATTAAAATGACATTACCACCTGGTAAGTGAAGTGATAGCGGTAACAGTTGGGAAACACTAGCCCAGAGGCAGGCTGCACATCTGGCTGCATATCAGCATCACCTTGAGAGCTTTCGAGGAGCCACACACCAACCAATTAAATCAGAACCTTTGTGGGTAGGACCAAAGCATCAGTACTTTATAAAGACCCCCGGCTGACTCCAATGCTGAGCCAACTTGGAGAAGCAGTAGCCTAAACCAGCCCAGTACTTCTCAGGCTTTAACGTGCACATGAATCACCTGGGATCTCTTAAAATTCAGTTGCTGAGTCTGCAGATCTGGGGTGGAGCATGAGATTTTGCATTTTTAATTCCCTGCCAGGAGATGCTAATGCTGCCCGTCTACTGACCACACATTGAGTAGCACAGGCCTGGGATATGCCATCTGAGTCTCCCTAAACTCCCTCTCCAGTCTTGCCTCCTTAGAGTATACTGCAAGTTGAACCCTTCCTTCCAGTTTGAAAGAGACAAATAAATGGTAAGATAAATATAATGACGATTTATGAGAAAAGCCATGAATGTCCAGAGGGGGACACCTAATCAGAAACGGGGTGGTGGGCAAGAAGGCTTCCCAGAACAGGCTGTGATTTCACTGAATTACACAGAGAAGGTTATTCCATACCCAACAAAGAGCTGGGCATAGCCTCAGAAATGGGGGTGGTGGGGGGCGGGGGGCAGGGGCGGGGGGAGGATATGAAAACAAAACACAGGGCCTATTCAGGAAACTTAAGTATGTTTTAGTCCCTATCACTTGTTTAACCACATATCTGACCTGGGATTTTCCCTTCAAAGTTGATTTGAACCATTACTTAACTTTTCATAAATTTAAGCCAGAACCAGACTATATGAACTCCGCAAGGGCAGAACCAGGTTCAACTACATTATACACCTTCAGTACCAAACAGGTGTCCAGCCCACTACAGATCTTAGAGTAGGTTTGTAAAATAATTACGCGTTATGTTTTTAAAAACATATCTTTCATTTCCAGTTTTGTTTTGTGTTGTTTTGTCTGAAGCACAGGATGGTGTAAAGAGTTAACGTTATTTACCAAGATTTTGAAAACAATGTAAACCAGTGCAACTGGGGTGAAGGGATGCTACCAAGGGCAATTAGAGAAGAGGAACGCTTCGGAGAGAGGTTGTCAAGCAACGTGGGCGTGTGAGGATGATGGGTATCTGTATTTACGGAAGACAGAAGTAGTTTCTGTCCAACCTGAGAGCAACACGGCCCAACCTGTTCAAGCGACTGGCATGGAAGAGAAAGAAGGTCCCCGTGTTTGGGGCAAATGAAACTGCAGCAGGCTGAGAGAGGAAAGTCAGCTATTTCAGTCAGACATTATTATAGTCTGGCCTGGTCAATGTGAAACAATTAATACAACCATTTTCATGCAGATTAAAACATTTCAAATTAACAGGTCAATAGCACGCATATGTTCTAAATTTGGGCTCCACCAGAGCCAGGGGAACTGTAATGTGAACCAATCTAAACTTCATTACAGAGGAGGACTCCAATTCTCAGAAATCTGTACTCAACTCAATTTGGAGTTAATCACTCACATTTCTCTCTCATCTACCAGATATCCTAATTTAAAGACAGATCTGCTGGGCTTTCTTTTATGACAAAAGACAAAGAGAACATGAATTATTCATTAGTAGTAAAGGTATCACTTTATCTGTTTATTTTCCAATTAGGTGAAGGCAGATAAAAAAGCAGTCAATAACCAAGAGGTTTTCCCCCACTGTATGGAATTAAAAGTAGGCAGTGTTAATGCGGGTCTTGGAGTCTATAAAAAATCATTCCATTAGAAGCGGGTATTGGAGAGGGGACGGCTAAGAAATGGGAACCTCTCACAGTCTGGATGCTTCCACGTGCCAGGGCTCTGAAGGTTCCAGGTTGGTCCCCACCAGCCTGTCCTCCCTCCGTCTCTTCCCACAGCACGAGTCAGCCCCACCCGGCATCTATTCTCCTCTCAGCCTACAAGCCTAAGCACCACACTGGTTTCATTGTCTCTTCTCTCTGCTCCCACTCACCTCCCATTTATTCTTGAAGGCTCTGCTCTCCGCTCTGCATTCTGCAAAAGTTCACAGTCCTCTCCCACTACCCTCTGCGCCTGCACAGCACAGAGATGACTCCCACCATAGATGTTCCAGTCACTCTGTGTTCAGGTTTCAAGTGATCCTTGAGAACTACAGGAGAGCCAGGGTTGAGGTTTTTTCCTCTCTTTATATCTTTGATGCCCTGCACACAGTAGGAGCTCAACAGATGTTTGCTGCATCCCCCATAAGCTATGCATGTCACCGTAGATCATGGACCCTGCCTCTTTGTCTCCTTCCTCACCTTTCGCTCTTATTTTCCAGAGAAGCCAATAGGAAGAGACTCTCATTTCCCTGTGCTTCAATTCCAGGTTCCTTTCAGGCCAGCCCTGGGCAGAGGCAAGCAGAAAAGAGGAGGGACAAAAAGCAGCTCCCAGTCCGTTGGCACAAATCACCTGCCCCTCCTGTGGGCTCTTAGCCCCAGTGTTATTGCTGTAGCTAAAAGGAGTCAGTCTGCTCTGGTATGCACACAGGACACAGTGGGGCAGAGCAAGAAAACGGTGAGGGTCACATCCAGCCCTGCTGCTTGGAGCAAATCACTTAACCTTTCTGAACCTTGGTTTCCTGCCTGTAAAACAAGGATCAACATCACCTAAATCTAGGTTTGATGAGGACTAAATGAACCACTACATGTAAAATGCCCTAACGTGGTGCCTGGTACTGAGTAAGTGGTCTTATAAGCAGATGGTTACTATTTTACTGTCTACGAGACTGTGAGCTTCTCAAGGACATAGAAGTGGTATGTCCTTCTAATAAGATGTCTTATTTACCAGGTTTCCCCCTAGAGCTCTGGAGCCAAGCTGTTATAGACTGAATGCTTGCATCTCCAAAATCATATGCTGAAGTCCTAACTCCCAAGGTGATGGCATTAGCAGGTGGAACCTTTGTGAAGTGATTAGGTCATGAGGATGAACCCCTCATGAATGGGATTAGTGACCTTGTAAAAGAGGACCCAGAGAGCTCCCTGCCCTTCCACCATAAGAGAACACAAAGAAGTCAGCAAGTGCGGTCCTGAAGAGGGTCCTTCACCAGGACCTGACCATACCGGCACCCTGATACCAGACTTCCGGCCTCCAGAACCATGAGAAGTAAATTTCTGTTGTTTATAAGTCACCTAGTCTGTGGTACTTTATTATAGCTAAGACACAAGCCAATCATCATCAGAAGGTAAAATGAAGCAAACAATGAAAGGTCAGCTGAGATAAAGGGCCAATTCAATGTGTCAAATGTCTCTGGCCTCCCTCACCATTCCATTCTCCAAACACCCCAACCCAGAGTATGTGCTCCTTTCTCTACAATATACTCCTCTAAATAACGACATTCGTGATTTCCAGAAATCAAGAACTAATTGGACCTCATCATTCTTTTTCAAATCTGCCAATTAAGGACATTTCACCAGCCCATCATTGATCTTCAATGAGACACTTTTGTCCGAGTCTTGCTTACTTTGTTTCTAAAGCAAATCTGGACTAAACAATTGCTTGGCTTCTTTCCAACATTAGAGGCTTGTGAATCTGTTATTACCTACAAATGATTTCATTTCTTTAACAAGCTTTTACTATCGATTTCTTTGGGCTCTGTACATGTGCTGTTTCTTCATGGACATTCTGCCTAGGGTACATACACTTCCTTTCCTTAAGGAGCCCGCAGTCCAGCAGCCAACTGTTTGAGGATAACACTACCCTGGAAGTTGGTCCTGTAGTCCTTTCCATGGTTTCCTTTTATATTCAAAATATTGGGCAGTATTTGGTCCACCTTGTTCTTGTTAGCTCCAAAATGGCCAGATCACGCATGGACATAAACTTTGGGACATCTAAACTCAAGATCAAACGAAAAAGAAATGCTCGTGTTCTGCCTGACCCAGACATAAATGCTAAACAGCAGGAGGAAAAGCAGGAAAACTATGACCTAATCTAGTTTTTCCCAAAGTGGCTTCTGCATAAAACTAGGACACAGAGTGCTTTGCAAATGGGTTCTGTGGACAGATGCTTATGGGGAGCCCCGTGTTAATCTCCCTCCACTGCAGGACTTCTCAGAGCCTTTGATGTTTCCATGCACACCGTGACTTTCTGCCAGGAAAGGTGGTCTCTTGCATGTATGTTTGATGACCCCCAGTCACATAAGAATGGTTCTTGGGACTGGAACACTTCAATACCTAGAGATAAAGGGCTTGTACAGTATGTACTGGGCTTATCGCCCTACGTGGGAATATATTTCCCAATTTCGGAATCAATGCGTGCAATCCTTTGTTCTGTTTAAGGGTGCACATCCACAGTCCTCGGGCACGCCCCCAGCTTTCAGGGTCTCAAGACTTCCCAGGGGGTTGGATTGGAAGGAATATGCATAAGCCTATTTCCTTGCTTTGGCTACCAGGCTTGGGGTCCCAAACCCACTATTGGAGCTGATTTTAATCTGTCTCTTCTCCATGTAAGTACAGCTTGCTCCGTCCAGTGCTTGATTGCATTGTTTTCCTCAGTGGCTCTGATACCAAGATGCGGCAGGCAGAAGTGTCTGGAGCTGTAACTGGCGTCTGGCACTGTGATAATCTTTGCTCTCCACCGTAAAGCTAGAGTCCCCCCGACACTGGAAACCACTGCACGGTGTTCTGCTGCACACTCTCCGAGAAGAAGATGGAGCAAGCAGTGTCTTACTCAGCTCTGGCTGCCATTACAAAATACCACAGATGGGGAGCTTAAACAGTACATTTATTTCCCACAGTTCTGCAGGCCGGGAAGTCCAAGATCAAGGTGCTGGCAGATATAGTTTCTGGTGAGAGCTCTCTTCCTACCTTGCAGATGGCATCTTTTTGCTGTGTCATCACTTGGTGGGGAGAAAGAGCAAGCTCTCTGGTGTCTCTTGGCACAAGGACACTAATTCAATCATGAGAGTTCCACCTTCATGATCTCATCTGACTTAATTGCCTCCAAAAGGCCCCCCCTCCAAATACCATCGCACTGGGATCAGGGTCTTCAACACAAACCTTCAGTCCACAGCAGGCAGCACTACCAATCTTTCCCCACATAGAGCCCTCTTATCAAGAATGCTGGGTGGGGCTACAAGGTCACGTTTGGCGACCTGCTGAGATAATCCGGAGCAAGAGCTGTCTGAGGGGGGAGAGGTTTGCCTCAGTCTTCCCCAGGGTATTCCCACAGGCCACCGGTCTGCAGCACCAGAACTTGCACAGAGGACTTAGTAATTTCCCCAAGAGTGTGAATGCATCTTTACATGACCCGTGGGGAAACTATTTCCAGTGCTCCACAGTTCCAGCTGGGACCTCTTCAGATCTGCTGCCAAGCCTGGCAATCAGGCACCGCAATGTGGTTAGCTCTTCCATGGAAGGCGTCATGGGAAAAAGAGGGTTAAAAGCACCAAAAACGACAGCGTGTGTCAGAACACACCTCCCGTGCCGTGGCAAGGGAGGGGAAATGTAAGTGCTGAGACAAATCCGTGTTACGCTTTCCAGGGAACTGCACCAACATGGGAAGAAAAGGATTGCAGGCCTATGCTCTGGGTGGTGCCACAGTGGCCCCTTGAGGTGTGAATGGCCAAGTCACTTACTCAAAGCCAAAAAGATTGAAAAGTTTAAAAAGAAAAAAAAACCCAAAAAAACATGAACACAGGATTGACTGATCTGAAATTCAGGTCTCAGGACCATGAGGATATTTAAAAATCAACCTTCAGTGATTTTTTCTTTAATGTAATTGCATCTCTAAGGACTCCACAGGTCACCTTTTGGAGAAGGAATCTAATCACTGCAGAGCACAAGTCACTGAGTCTCTCAGGTCTAAAAATACACATCTCTTGGCATCACCAGGTTGTCTGCTAACCATGACGGCTGTTTCATCCTTCAGGGTGACATTTCTCACAGGTGCCACCTACCTAGTGGTATAGAACACACCTACCTAGCTTCTGAGAGGTGGGTGGGTCTGTGAGTTTTCTGGGCCAGAGCACAGAGCAAAGAGAAGTTACTATCTCTGAGGAGAAGGAGGGAGGTTGGGGACAAGTCCTGGGTCCAACATCTGGGCCAGGGCTGGGATGGCATGTGAGTTTTCATCTCGCCGGGCCTGATCAATTAATAAGTGGCCACCTGCAGTGTTGTGCCGAAGATAATTTTGAGCTGTGCATCAAACCGTGGAAGAGAACGCCACAACGGATTAGAGATACCCACTGTCGAAGTGGGCTGTGGTCTCCCAGATGCCGGGGACTTGACTTCCCAAGACCAGAAGGATCCTAAACATTTTCAGTGTATTTCCCAACAGTGAGTACTTTCACACACCTTATTGAACTATATGCCTATGTCATTTCTTGGTCAGGTTTATTTCAAATGCTGTAAAAATATGGACAGAAAGACTTTCATGAAGTGTAGAGGATTCAACGAAGGTCACAAAACTAATAACCATGGAGTGCTGGGAGTCCATGCTAGGTCTCCCAACCACCAGTTCTCTCTCCAGTCTGCCGGCTTCCACACCTGAAGGCCATGACAGGATTCTTATTTCCACCACTGACTTGAAGTCATTGGAGAGGAAACTTAGACACCTTCTTGAAATAACATCTGCCCACCCGGTTTATGAGATGAAAGAATATATCAAATATTACTCTGCAAATTATAAATCACTAGACCCATTCCCATTATTAGTAATATAATTATCAGTAGTAATATTAACATATGCAGAATGCTAACAGGCTGACATGAAACAAGGGCTCTAGGAAAAATTATTAATGTTGACAACCCTTCAAGAAACAAATTCCAACCGGATCTACCTACCTGAGTAAACCGCTGTCATCCTAGTGTCCTACCCTTGTATAATTATATGATTTATATGCTGCATTCATACTGCCACCTTCACTCACCCTAGAACCAACATCCCACAAAGCAGCCAGAGTCCAGCATAAGGAGAACTGGACTGTGGTCAGGAGATTTGGTTTAGCAGACCAACTGATCCCAAGGTCACAAAGCTAGTTAGTGTCACCAGAGAAGTGGGTCCCAGGCAGCCTGTCTTCTAGATCCTCCCTCCTTCCTCCCCACACAGCCCACGAGAGGCCCTGGGCAACTGTGCGCCGTGCCCTGTAAGGCAAGCCAGATGGACACGGTTCCATACTGCTTTCTGGGTCTCTGGTACAAAGCCACTGAGAGGGACGCTCTTATAGGCCATCATACTTGTATTTTATATGTCATACTAGCTTTGCATACTTTATACCAGTTTTGCAACCCATCCTCCCTTTCCAGGGTTGCCTTTCTTCTTTTCACATATTTGAACAATAATTCTAATTGTGCGGGTTTGACTATCTGCCTCTGTGAAAACTTTCTCCATGCTTAGATATAGCAAGGCTATGTATACATCATGTGCATTAACTCCAGGATGCTCTGCACTTTCTGTCTTTCAAAAAACATATATATATATATATATACACACACACACACACAAACCTACGTACACCTCTACATTCAGAGGACACTCACAACAACCAAACAAGGGGCCTGAGTGCTCAACATTAAATCTTCTCTTCTGAAGAGTGAAAATCTACTATTAAATAATCTGGGAGAGGTCAATCAATAAGTAAATAATTGATGGTGTTACATTAGGTTAAAGTATAACATATAATATTCATTAACCTGTCAAGAGCTAAACTGCATCTCTCAAATGAGCATTTCTAGTGTTAATTCAAAAGGCAATAGCAGTCACCCAGGGGATGTTCTGAAGGTTTTATATTTTCATTGTGGTGGTGTTTATAGAGGGGTTAGCAGGGCAATAAATATCATATTTAGGGATGCAGCTGGGTGACAGCTAAGGCATTGAACTACAGTCAAGTCATCTGCCTTCACGTAAGCAACCTGGACAGCTCCACTCTGGCTAAGCAGCCTGGCAGAGAAAGAACTGACAAGCTGATGCAAATTTACTGTAGTAAAGGAGGGGCTTTCCTTTTTCCTTAAAATAGAATTAAAACCCCCAACACCTGGTGTTTACATAGCATCTGGCTTTGAAGTGCTCTAGGATGCTGCTGCATTTCATCACTGGGGTGGTGTGATTGTTACCAGCAAAGTTTGTGCATGCGGTGCAGTGGGCAGAGCATACGGGTTCTGCAACAGAATCAGAGGAACCTGACTTGGAATAGCTGGGCAAATCTGGACAACTTCTTTAAACTTACTGAGTCTCAGTTTCCTCATCTGTAAAATGGAGAGACTAATAATGACCTGGAAGTTCAATTAGACAATGTCCACAAAACATATAGCCTTGAACATGACATACAGCAGATAATTAACAAAATTTAGAATTCATTTATCCCCACCACCACCATTTATCAAATTGAGTGTCCATGGGACACCATCTAGAGAGCAAAGGCTAAACCTCACTGCTTTCTGCATCCATAAGAACAAGGGCAGTACCTGGAATAAAGGAGACACTCAGGAATCTTTCTCATGTCTACTGGATGGCCTTGACCCCACACTACTTTTTAGCCTGTTGGAAATATGTGTAGTTCCCCCCCAACAGGTGTGACCCTTCTGTGGCTTAGTACCTCTAAGCACATGCTCTTCCCTCAGTCAGGACTATCCTTTCCCGTCCTCTTGCCTGCGAAGCCACTCTCCTTTCTTTAGTCGTCCAGAGAGCATCAGCTCTGTGAACAGCCACCCCTCCGCCCCTGACCCCTGACCATCTCTTCCCACTCAGTACCCAGCGCCCTCAGTCTCTCCCTCACCTGTGCACTGCTGCCCGTCGCTCCATCATTAAACTTAGCGTTCTAAACTACTACTGACGGACAAGTCTGGACAGGTGAGCGCCTACACAGCAAAGGCTGTGAGGTTTTGTTTGACTGTGTCGTAAATGCCAGAAACTGTCTGCACACAACAAGAACAGCAACAGTGAGAACAGCTAACACGCCTTTGTCGACGGTACGCCCTTACTAGGTGCCAGACACCAGCGCAATCGCTTTAAGGGGACTGTATTGTTTTATCCTCCCATTACCCCTATTACTTAAATACTGTTATCATTCCTGTTCTATAAATAAAAATTGTTGGCATAGAGAAGTGAAAAACTGCTCCAAGATTCCCAAGCCTGTCCCCAGTAGGGAGGCTCTACGGCACTGTGGCCACGGATATGACTGGGGTCCCAATGACTCAGCCGCAATGAGTTTGACCCTTTACTAGACGTGTGACTGGACCTGGCTCACTAACGCTTTTTTTTTTAATTTTTCAATTATACTTGACATTAAATATATTATTTTCAGGTGTAACTAATATACTTTCTAACATCCTTCTCTGCAACCTTTGCCTACTCTACTATTGCAGTGAGATTACAGAATCTGGTTTCCCTTATAGCTAGGGTTTGTCATGTACCACAGTTGAAGGCAAAGGAGACATAGATGAACATTCCTCTTCCCCAAAAAGGCTAAGCCTTACAAACTCAAGTTTTTATCCTTCCCACCATAGCTCTTCTCCTTGGCTCTCCCTCTTCCTCGACATTAAGACAAGAAAACTGGAGCTGCACCAGCTACTTTGCATTCTTGAGGAACAAAAACTGCCTAGTAAGGACGAGGGATCAGAAAGACAGGATCTTGGGTTCTCAATGACGTTCTTGAGCAGATTTACCAGCACTAGGTAACTCTCTCTCTCTCTCTCAGCTTCTTTTTATGTAATGAAAATAAACACCTTACTTGTTCAGGCCACTTGAGTTTTCTGTTATTCACAACCAAAAAATTGAATACAGAGACTTAACCTAAGTCCCTCAATCTCCAAATGGAGGTGATTATGGTGTCTGTGTCTTACACACAGTTGTGAGGATGAAATTTTAATGCTTTTAAAGAACACAGATCAGTTTCTGGCACATAGTAAGATCTTACTGAATACTAATTCTCATCACTATGATTACTACTCCCAGTCAATGTGATACTTAGCTCTCAAGAATCCAAGGCCTCTTTTTTTTTTTAAGTAATATAAGTCTTCCAAAGACTCCTCTCTTTTACACACGCAAATCAACCATCCCTCCCTCTGGCCTGTGAAGAATGCCTCTAGATGTCTTTGTGTCACATGATGTGCAGACAATCCCTGAGATGCACGAAGAGCGAGGATTATTACACACATCTAAGAGATTAAAAACTGCAGACTCATGGCTACAAAGGGATTGCTCGAGGCAACACGGCTAATTTTATTCTAAGTTTTAAGGGAGCTGGAGTAAATTCCAGATTTCTGCGCCTGTTCTATGAGCCCTGCTTGACCTGAGCTCTGCCTTCTCACACCAGGCACACCGCTCTTCTGGTCCGATCCTCAAATATCCCAGACTCCCTTTTGCTTCTGGGCAGTTATCCTTGCTTTTCCATCTGCCCAGGACTCTCTTTGCCTTGCTCCTTGCATGGCTTTCTCCTGCCCACCCTCTGGACCAAAACATCCTCCCTGAGGACCCCAGTAAAGTACCTGCTTCTTAGCTCAGGGGCTCTCTCACCTCACTCTATGGACCTCACTCATATTTGTAATGACCTGCTTATTTGTTTATTTACTGACTCCCTAGCTAGAATGTAAGGCTCCTTATGGCAGACATCCAGCCTGTTTTGCTATCCACCACAATCTTAAAGTGAGAAGGAGGAAGAGAGGGAAGAACTTCAACCCAAGCAAAAGTCTGAGCTTCACACTCAAACAGACCTGAGCTCCGATTCCGGCTTCGCCAGGTAACAGTGTGATGTAAAGCAAATCACTGAAAGACGCAGGTTCCAAGCATCCTCATCTCTAACATGAGAATGGGCCCCCTTACCTCATCGGACTGTGGTTAACACGGGATGCAACGGGAGAACTTGGGTCAAGGATATAGCGCTGGCCTGGCACATACATAAACTCTTGTTCCTTCCCCTCTTATTCCTCCACTCACGTGCATCGCCCCCAGTGGCATGGTGATAGGTGAGCTCCGCTAATTAACACAGAGAAGAACAAGTAGAATTAAACGTTTAGAGATCCGTCAGTTCTGCCCCTCACAGACCGACCCCAGCTCCCTGCAGACTGTGGTCCGTTAATTTATCTATAAACTGCAGACAGTATTAGCACCTATTGCCTAGTGTGGCTGTCAGGATTAGATAAATTTATATGTATTAATTGCTTAGAGATGTTCTGGCACATAGTAAACTCTCAATAAATGTTTGTTATTATTATAATCTGTGTCTACGTGGACTAATCTAAGTAATCTGATATTTTCAATTATCATTGAATGTCTACCTCAAAACAAACTAGAACCCATCACTGTCACGGTCCCTGTCCTAATCCCGTGTTGGCAGCGCACACTGTGCTGGGAACAACAGGACAGGGACGAGTTGGAGGAGGGAGTGAAGGCAGTGCTACAGTTGGAACAGGGATCTGGGGAGGGGGGCGCGGTTAGACTCCTGTTCCCTTGAAACAAGGCAAACCAAGGCAAGCAGAAGCTGTCCTGGTGGGTGTGAACGGGGCAGTGTGATGAGGTCGAGGTCACTGTGGTGGATCTGGAGGCCGGATTAAACTGCACAGCCCGTGTGTGAGAGAAGCTGGAATGCAGCCGAGAGGATGCCTGCCTGGAGCGGACCGCATTCCCGGGACTGTGCCCCCTCAGAAGCCCGGGACTGCACGGAAGGCCGCGCCCTGCCCTGCTCGGAGGTCCCGATGGATGCTCACGACCCAGTGCGCTCCCTCGGGTGAGCGGCTCGACCCCTCAGCTCTGTCCTCATCTGCGACGTGAGTAACTCCTCCTGCCTCCAAAGTTGCTACAAGGATTCCTAACATGTCTTACACGCAGTAGGCACTTAATAAAAGGTAGATAACTAATAAAAAAACAATAGCAAACAGAGGACTTAGCCACATGCTAGGGTTTGTTGTAAGTACTTTACAGATATGAACTGGTTTAACCTGTAAATAACCCTATGAAGAAATGCTGTGAGTACGAAGAATGGTGAAGATACTATAACAGCAAATACAAAGAGCACTTCCCGCGGACCAGGCCTTGTCCAGAGCTTTCCATGTATGACCTCTGACTCACAGCAGCCCTGTGAGGGACGCAGGAGTGCTACACCCACTGCACAGACAGGAAGCGGAGGCAGGGACCAGCGAACCTGCCTGAGGTCTTTGGCTAGCAAGAGTGGGGCTGGACCACTCACCCATCGTCACCCTCTCAAAGGAGAAAACTTCAAGAAAATCTGAAAGAGAGTAAAGGAACATCATCCTTCCTGTTTGTAAATAAAGACACTAAGGCCCACATAGGTGGGAACAGGAAAACTGTTTCTTTCTGGCAATGTTACCTAACCATAGCCTTTTGATCTGTGATCCAGAACCACAGCCTTTTCAATAAAAAGGAAGTTAGTAGAAATATGTACTAACTATTCCTTCTAAGCTGGCCTGAAATCTGTAAATGTGTAAACTTATCTGAGGACTTTCCTGGCTTTCTTCTAGAGACCGGTGAATACAGCTATGTGGGACCTGGGTAATTTTTTTTTTTTAATCCTCACCCGAGGATGTGTTCTTATAGATTTTAGAGAGAGAAGAAGGAAGGGGTAGGGTGGGGAGAGAGAGAGAGGGAGGAAAGAAGGAAGGAAAGAAAAAAGGAAGGAAGGAAGGAAAGAAGGAAGGAAGGAAGGAAAGATGGAAAGGCGGGAGAAAGAGAAACATTGATGTGAGAAACATTGATTGGTTGCCTCCCGTAGGTACCCTGACCAGGGATCAAACCTGCAATGTTTTTGTGTATGGGATGACTCTCCAACCAACCTAGCCCGCCCCCCGCCCAGGCCAGAGCTGAAATTTTTTTAAGCACAATGTTAAAAAGCAACTATATGTGCTCTGATAATTAAAAAGAACAAAATACATTTGGCCCAAAATGGGATGTAGTTTAACAAAACTGGGTCTTCAATCATTTGGAAATGCTAACACGCCGACTGCCTGATTAAACACAATTTGTATTGTCAATAAAAAATGCAAATGACTATTTTACTGGCAAATACAGCATTAGACTTTGCTTGATATGAGGATTAAATTGCATTTCAAGAACAATTCAGGAGGTCAAATTATAAATGAACATCCCCTTCCATTGTCCTTAGGTTCTGGAAGCCAGGATAGGAAATACAATAACAAAAATAATTGCCTGCCACGGGTGCCATTTCAGTTAAAATAAAATCCATGCCAGTTCTGCGTAGTGGAGAATAATATTTAAGCCCCCAAATGGGTACTGTAATTTAGTGCCTAATTCGGTGAAATTTACATGGCACACGCCCACCCATCTGAATGAACTGATAAAACTCTCTTTTATTTGTATTAAAGAAAATGGGGATTAAAAGGTTGAGAATCCACATCGCGTAGATGCCGAGAGGAGGGGCCCCCTTTAGAACCTTTTAGTCAGTCTGGACCAGAGCTAAATCAAGTACGCAGGAATTATGTTGGACTGCAAATATTCCCCAGTTACAGATAGGAATAAGACATGCATTTTGAATCCCACAGAAAAATATGGAATCACAGATGTTGCTTTTGAGCATCTTTATTTCTGAAATTACAAATAATCATTGTTGGCATCTGCAAGTGGAAAACTAAAAAAGCAAAGAAATACCTCATCACTGCATTATGATGTGATAAAACCTCAGCATGGCAGGCAGCCGGCGAGGCATTAACACAGTTGTACATTTACATTCAGAGACGCACATGTCATTTTGGTTAAACATCATTGCCCAATTTTCCAAATTTCCCCTTGTTATTCTCTTCTCCACATTTTTCACATTAACTTCAAGGAAGCCAAGTTTATACAACCTCTAATACTTTGTTAGAGTTACTGTCATTTTCTTTCTGAAGGCTGGAATGCATTTTTAGGGCTGTTGGTAAACATGACTACTCCAGGAAGAAATAAAGATTTCTTCTACTCTGATTAAACAGGGAACCAAATACAAAGATTCTGTTTCAATGCAACTGTTTGAGCATTAAACTTTGGATTTAGAAAACATGGTAATAAAATATCCACTGGAAAGCAGTACTAGGCAGCTCAAATGTGGTAATAATGATCTGAGGATATTCTGAACAACCTCCTTGGAACCCACACCACCACTAGGGACTAGTTTTGATTACTGGATGTCAGGCACTGTTCCACGTGCTTACATAGTATCCCAGTTAATCCAGACACCTGCCCCAGTAGTTAGGTATCACCGTTTCCATTTTACAAATGAGGCATGGAGGGATTAAGTAATTTGCCCATGATTACAAAGTTGCAAGGGTTAGAGGAGGTCTGGCTTGTGCGTTTGGGCACTTCTGAGTCTGAGCTCTTAATCACAACAGTACTCAGCCACATGCGTGTCTCTAGGTGCTACCTCTCTGTGTCCAGCCTATTTATGAAGAGAATTTCCTGAAGCAATTTGTGTTTTGTTATTTATATATGTAAAATAAGGGAAGTATCCCCCACCACCATGTCTGAGGTTTCGCTTTCCGCAATTTGGGTTATGGGCAGTCCTCTGTCATCTGAAAATATTAAATACAAAGTTCCAAAAATAAACAATTCAAATAAACACAACTACATGCTGTTTCTGTAGCATGATGAGATTTCACACCTTCCCACGCTGTACACGCTGACCCCCATTAGCCATCTAGCCACCATCTCAGTTAGCAGATCAACTGTTCTAGTTTATCACTGTTGTTAATCTCCTACTGTGCCTAATTCATACACTAAACTTTATCATAGGTATGTGTACACAGGAAAAAACATGGTATAGACAGGGTTGGATATGATCCATGGTTTCAGGCATCCGCTGGGGGTCTTGGAACATATTCCCAAGGATCAGGAGGGGCTACTATATATATATAAATGGATCACGTCCTCATTTTACAAAAAAAGAAAATAGACTCCAAAGTTAAATGACTGCTGTTCAAGGTCCCTTTCCCTGTATGTGGCAGGGCAGGATTGGAACCCTGAAGGCCAACCTTCTCCCATGGAGCATTGCCTCTCCTCCCGTCTCCGTCTCTCTAAGGAGCTTGTCAAACTGAGTGTATGCTATTTACTCACTCCTCAAGGGTGTGATTCCCCCACTATTCACTGCCCTGCGTCTCAGTGCCTAGCACCTAGGCACCAACTCAGTAAACACTTGAAGGGCTCTCTAGAATGCAAACTTCTCAGCAACAGCACAGGTAACACTGTGGTGCAAACCACCACCATCTTCCTTGTAAATTATTGCAGTAGCCTCCTGACTGCATTCTCTGCTTCTCCTCAGACTCCTCTACGATGTATTTTCAAAACAGCATCAGATGTTATAAAGCTCCCTGTGAATAAGTCTCTTCTCGCCTGGCCCCCTCCATGTCCCTGACCTCCTTAACCACTGTCCTTGCCCTGTTCCAGGCACACTGGCTGCCATGTCACTCCTCAGACACACACAGCACACTCCTGCCTTTGCTGCACCCTCTATCTCAGACATTGCAATGGCAGGCACCGACAGCCTCCTTCAAGACCTTGCGAAAAACTCTCACTTTCTTAGGGAAGCCTTCCCCAATTTCCCTGTTTAAAATTACAAGCCCCACCCCTGGGCTCCCAATCTGTCTCCCCTGCTATGTATTTCTTCACCATAATTTCCAATATTCCATGAAGCTTGCATACTAATTTTGTTTATTGTGCAGATCTCCCAACTATAATGTAAACCCCACCGCTGCAGACACTGTTCCATTTACTGTTGCATCTTCAGCACCTGGAACAGCGCCTGTCCCGTGAGCAGGGGCTCACAAAGGCGTGTGAGTGAGCAAGTGAGGACAGAAGGCAGTGCCCCCTCGCTTGCTCAGGCTTCCGTGAATGCCCACCAGGGACTAGAGGCACCCATGTTCCCCAGGAACTTCTGGGATTCCGAGGTCTTCCTGTTTGTGCTCTTTTCTTCTCTTCTCTTTTCCTCTCCATCCCCTTCCCTACCTGCTTTCCTAAAGTCCCAACTAGGAAAACAGAGTTTACCCGAAAAACCTAAACCCTGTACTATAATCAGAGATGCAGAGACCCCTTGCTTACTTTAGATGGTGCCTGTGGGTATACAAAAACCAGCAGGCAAGTGTCCTTCCTTACCATTTCCATCCCCTCCTTGCATTAGCCATTCTCAGTCTCTGCTGAGCCCAAGCGTCTGGATACAAGGCTCAGGTTTTTGTTTTTGTTTTTCATTTCTTTTCAAAAATTCAAAATAAGATGACATCTATTATAACCTTAGAGAAGCAAAGGGACCTAGTCAAGCACATACATGGATGGTATCTATTTCTGCCTAGCATTATGGAGTACGTTGGCACCCATTTAAGCCTGGGTTTCTTCATATAATCACTGCACAGTAGGTAATATAATGTGAGAGGGTTCAAATGCTGTCTCTGAGGTCCATGGTCCTGTGTACTAGTCACAACCCCGGCCCTGACAAGTTCAGGGACCTTAGGCAATCATTTTAGCTCTGTTGGCGCAACGATAAAGTTACTAAGAATTCCCATTGTACTTCAGAAGTTCACTGAAATGAATAAGTGAGATATATATCTGCAAGTAATTTATAAACTCTAAGTGTTTAGAAGCTATATTATCTTAGCCAAGTTCCTTACCTTTTTTTAGCCTCAGTTCCCCCATTTGCACTGAACAATTTCCTGCTGAGTGAAGGCTGGGTGAGAGAACATGCGTGAGAAAGGGTGACGTACTGGCCCTACTCAGGACATGTCTATTACCACAGGGTTTCTGTCCACCTTCTCACTGACCTGGGAAAAATATGACTTCTTTCTTTCATAAACTGTTTTCAAGGCCTTTTAACAACACACGGTGTTACATTCTTAATACTAAATTGCTATTTCTAAGGGCACACTTAAGAATGTAAAGTGGGAATGAAAAGAACTGACTACAGACCAACAATTTCAGGCTGACACACTAGTTGAGCTGAAATGTTTAAGGCACTAATCATCTCATTTTTTAAAAGTCATCCTTTAATCAAAATCCAACCAGTATTTGCTGACTATACACTAGTACACATCTAATGGTATATTAGATGCTAGAGGAGTTTTCAAGGATTATAACTGGAAATGTGTTGAATTAAAAAATAAAGACATTGTCCCTTATCACAGTCCTCACAATCCAGTTATGACAAAATGCCATTCAGCGCCAAAAAGTATCAACAAAAGATTTTAATGTTTAAGCAACAGGTAAGTTATTCTGAAGCAGCACTTAATTAACTTCCAGGTGAACACCAGGGAGGCAGAGCTCCTGAGCTCTGTGGGAACGCTGGAGATCCAGTGGGGTCCGGGCCACTCTGAATTCATAACAGTCTTGCCCGGTGATAGAAATTTCCAACGCCGGTCACCCAGGCATGAATGGAAGATGCCAGCAAACAGAAGCAAAATCCTTCTGTCCTTCAAGTCATCCCGAGCTGAAGGGAACTTGCTCAGTAGACATTACTGCAACCTAACCCTCATTTGTGTTAAGTGGCTAAGACACAGCTTAGATGTTTTAAGCCCCTTTCCAGAAAGAAGAAATCCCCCCAAAATCATATCACAAAACTCTGGAAATCCTGACAATGAACTAGGGCAAATTAATGCTTGTACACAAGCTCATACTTCTTGATTTCATTTAAAAGCATGGGCCTGCTTTCAATCTGCATGTGTTCTGTGTTGGAAAGTAAGTACCCTGGGTCTAATGAGGAGCAAACAGTGAAATTCCGCCCTGCTGCCGTGGCTTGGGAAAACCTCTGCATGTGTGTGTCGCGGCCCGTAAAGTCTGTCTATTAGATACACTGTACTTGAATTGATCAGCAGCCATCTGTATTGATCGGTGCGGCCACTGTAGAGATGCAGCCACTGTAACCGTTTGCTAGGTAGGCTAGATGGAGACACGGTCTGCATTTGCTTCAGCTCCTTCAGAGGCTGCAGTGTGTTCGCTATCTCTGACCAGCTGGGCTCTCTGTGTAACAATAGGTCACACTGTTGAGCATCAAGCCTGGCCTTGTGCTAAGTGAAGGCACTGCACTATTTATTCCTCACAACCGCCTGAAGTGTGTGCACTGAGGAAGCCGAAGCACAAAGTCTGAGTAGACGGGGAAGGCCTCACAGTTAGTACACGGGGCAGTCCGACACCAGCACCTGAACTCCGCACTAGAGGGGCCCCCCAGGCCAAGGCGTGTCCTGAGCACCTGAGAACCCACTCACGGTACCTCTTTTTAATCCTCCCAACCATTCGGAACAATGGCATGATGATCACACAAAGTGGAGGCTCAGAGAAGGTGATTAACTCACCCAGGAAGAGTCAGCTCTGGGTTCCACCCGGCCGTCAGCACATACACAGCCCTTCCTACGCCCAGGTGCTGTTCTAAGAGCTTCTCACAGCAACGCTCAGCAGCCCCACGGTAACTACTGCCCTTTGCCCCCACATTACAAATGAGGAAGTTGGGTCCCCTCTAATCAGTAATGTGCCCAAGGTCACATAGCTGGCACGAGGCAGAGCAGAGGTTATGATGTGGGCTGTGTGATCTCACAGTGTGTGCTCTTAACTCCCGTGCTGTAGCTCTGATTGGGGGCTCCCTGTGTCCAAACCCCCTACCCTTGCACCCCGGTTTCTCCCTCCAATTCAGATCAATGCAGCTGCCTGTTTATTCTCTGTCCTGCAGCTGAGAAGAGGCTGAGAGATGATCTGCTACCAAATCATGGTTTTAGCACCAAGCAGTCAAGCCACAGGACTTCCTTCTGTGCCCTGGGAGTTTTCGGGTGTCCACCCCCTGCCCACAGACACCTGTCCAATAAAACTAGTAGCTTGACAAATATCAGAAATGGATTCAAATAAACATGGGAGATTCCTCCTAATTCTTCAGGCTCTAACACCCCTGGAGTGTGAGTTTTTATTCAAACGTCAAGTATTGGCATATGTACAGGAAACAAGGGGTCCCTAAAAGAGAGGGAGAGAGAGAGACAAATACTTCTTTTGATTTTTTCCTTTTTCTTTTCAGCTGTAGACACTCAACTGGGTTAATGTTAGAACAAGAAAATAGATCTCATCTGCAATAGCTAATCACTGTGTTCCTCAAACCTTGAGTAAGACAGTGGTTACAAAGGTCCTGAGAAAAGATTACTACCAAAAATTCACTAAAAAGAAATGTTTTCCACCTATCCAGTGGTCAGATAGGTTTAGGGATGCACGTGTAAGAAATGCACGGGATGTAGGGATGCGCGTGTCCCTTCTGATGACCCAGAATGCACGCCAACAGGACGGAACTCCCGAGAAGCCCATAGGTGATGAACCCTGTTAAACACTGCTCCGCATACATAATGTCACCTGAGAACATCCCGGTGCCTTGTGCCAGGCATTGTTCCAAGTATATTCCTTGACTCGTTTCTTTTTATCCTGACAACAGCCCTAGGAGGCAGCTACTATCATTATGCCCATTTTACAGGTGAGGAAACTGAGGCAGGATTAAGTAACTCGCTCACCTATTATAATTTGTTTGAACCATTTGGAACCACCCAGAAGTTCCCAGAATGAACCTGGCCTGTCTCACCTCTTTGTCTTTGTCAACAGCCATTTGCTGTGCCTGGAACTCCCTTTTAACCTTCTTATCTAGATGATTCCTACGTATCTTTTGAGACTCCACTTGCCCCCAGAGTTTTCTATTTCCATTCACTCCAAGGTGGGTCAGAAGCTCCTCCCCAGTACCCGCACTGCACTCACCACACAGTATGACAAGGATGTTTTCATGGGTCTGCCTATCCTTATCTCTGCGGCTGGGCACAGCACTTGGCACACACTCCACAGATGTCTCCTTAGGGGGAAAACCTTCCTATCTATGACAGTAAAGGTTATTTGCAGGAAAACAAAGTTCAAAGATGACACTAATAAAAGCTCTGATTGACAAAGATACGCGGGATGTGTCAGCCATTCTGTCGAGCCATGACATAAAGCACGTCACTTCACCCTCACCAGGAAGGCTCCTCATATTTCATACACTTGGAAATATGAGGGGGAACCCACAAAAATGGGACTTATTTTTAAAAAACTGAGTATTTATTCTCATATGTTTAAACTTCTGTCATCTTCAAAACACTCTCCATTTGATGTAATACTCCTATTAAGATGTTTTTTCCACTGCTCAAAACAGTTTGGAACTCATTGATTTTGACGTCTTTTAATGTTTCTGCCATTTTTTGGTTTCGCCTCTTCCACACAGGCAAAATGTTTCCCTTTGAGGACTTTTGTCATCTGAGGAAACAAAAAATGTCACTTGGGCAAGATCAGGTAAAACAGAAAGGGTGGGGTGCAGGGGTCATGCTGTTTTTGCTCAAAAACTGCTGAGCACTCAGCATGGTATAGGCAGGTGCTCTTGTAAATCCCCCTTAATGAAATGGGCAAATGCACTGAGTCTTCAAAAAAAAAAATTCACTGAAGCTGAATGCAGCCTCTCACAACGATGCCGGCCGCTCCACTGGTACAGATGGGCTCCTACAACACTCACCTAGTGGGGGAAGCCTGTGCTACAAGGGGCCCACTTCCAGAAGATAATTCCAGGGTTCTTTGGGGTCCCCCCTCATATTATCTCCATTTTACAGTGAGACAAAGTGAAGCTGAAGAAGGGTAATTAACCTGCCCCGAATCACAAGCCAGTAGGCAAAAACAACATACTACAAGATGAGAACAGACCCAAATGCACGCCCAAGACCCCCAATTTCAAAAGTCCCTGCTCTTCACACACACTGTTCCCCACTGCCATTGCGTAACGTGCACATCTGATTCTTCTCGTAACCAGACACTCAGATCCCCTCTAGAACATCGTTCTCTTAAAATACTGCCTCTGCTGAGGCCTCTTCTCTAACTGTTAGAGAAAATGAGCTGAGATCGCCTTCAGCTATGCCATCGTGGCAGTGGTTGGAAAAATTAATCCTGTGCCATTTTGCATTTGCTGCTTGTGAATCAAACTGTGAAAGCTAATTTAAAAACTTTCACACTTGGTTTGAATGAGGACTGTCAGCGCTTTGGGAATGCTAAATTGTACACAATTAGCTCAAACGCTGTTACTTAGGCATACCCAGCAGCCTCTCAAGCTTGGTCATCCCACTGAACCCTGGTGGTGTCAGAGACGGTCCCCGGCAGACAGAGGGATACAGAAGAGGAAGTGGCTCGTGATGGGATTGGGTGCCGCCCTGGTCTGTAATCCCATTAAGGTGGAGTTCCCTCCCAAGACCTCTGGGGCACCCCTGAGATCGTGGACTTTGAGCAACACGAGTCTGGGTTTGATTCCCAGCTGTGCCACCTACGGAGCACATGGCCCAGGGTGAGTGACGTAAGACATTAAACCTTCATCACCTCTAAAATGGGGATAACAATACCCTCATCACAAAGCTTTGCTAGGACTATACAGCACGCGTGAATCCCACTCAGCATGGCGCTCACATGGAAGAAGCCAGTCAATATTTACTGGTGTTACGATGTCTCTCATTACCACCCTGATAGGACATGCACACCTTGAGGGCACAGACACTGTCCATTGACCTTGACATTCCTGGCACATTTGTATCATCCAAGAGCCCAGTCTGCTTCAGGACGATTATTCTTATTATCATTCATAAAATCATTAGCAACAATACGGTTTGGACTCTGAGTGGGTCAGAGGTCTTGCCCGACACTTGGGCAGAGGGTAGTAGAAGGATAACTGAGCTGGACCTGGGCGCCTGCATTCCCACGCTGGGTCTGCCTTTCCTACTGGCCTGGGGCGCCACACAGAGCATTTGCTATCCTGGCAGAACACCGAATTAACAGCACACCGTTGGTAAATAATTTCGATGAACAAATAACAACATTTGAGCCTCTATTTTCTCACAGGGAAAATAAAAATAATAAGTGCTTCAGAGAAACCAGGCATGAGGGCAGTCTACGAAGGAGAAATGGGTACCACATGAGGGTGGGGGTCTAGAGGAACCAGGGAAAGCCAGCAGAGCTGACAGAAAAGCCACCACCTCCTCTCCAGGCTCCACTTGGCCAGCAAGTCCATGGTCAGCAATGTCACCTTTTCAGAGCTATTTCTGTATCTAATAAGAGCTTATATCTAAGTGTCGTCTGGTGCCCAGTCATCTGACTCAGAAGTTCTACAATCTTTCATAACTACCAAAGGGAAAAAGGTTTAATAAAAGAATTTTAATATAGCAGTTCAATTTTAAGGCAAAAATAACTGTAATTACTTGGAGCCTTCAGAATATCTAAAATCTGATTAAAACGTGCCCCCATTTATGAGCTGAGATGGTTATCACGTGTCACAGCCCTGCACTGATTGCTGCTGCCTGTGCCGGGAAAAGCTGTGGGTCGCTTCTTTTTCCCACTTGCATTGTACTCTAATCCTTTGATAACAAGGGCAATTTGAATGCCCAACAGATACAAAAAGGGGAAAGAAATGAACATTTGTTCAGCTACTGTTGTAGAGGTCAAGAATGAGTAGGCACTTTAGAAACAGTGCTAATGTAGATATTATCATCATTTAAAAAGTGAAAAACATGAGACTTCAAAAGGTAACTAGCCCAAGGTCACAGAGTCAGAACATGGAAGAGGTGAGTGAGGTTAGAGACTCGCCATTTTGTTGCTGAGGCTGCACTCTGACGCCCACAGAAGGGCTGACTTAACTAGGCTGGTGAAGGCTAATCAAGGCTTCGGTCACCAGCTGCAGAGTAGCAGTTCTTCCCAATTTCCTGGGAGAAAGCAGGGAGGAGAAGGTGGAGGAGCAATCCACAACATGCCACGTAACATTTCACCTTCAACTTGATTTCATAAGTGGGAGCTTAAAAGCCTTATACGCATTTTACTTGAAGAATATTACTTCATAGGTAATCTGATGCAGAAACAATTAGTATTTTAAAACATTCATCGTTTCAACAAACAGTGAATGATAAAATATTCATCCACTCATCAAATATTGAAATGGCAATTTTCAGAGCCCTCTTGGCCACCCCATGTGAAATGAAGCCCCTACACTTCTCAGCTCTGCTTTGCTTTTCTGCTTACATTTTAATTATTACAGTAGACATACAGATGCAAATTTATAAATTCATTTATACATTCATTTACTGTCATCTCGACTACCAAAGATGGAACTCTCCTCTGACCAGAATTTCTAATCTGTTTCGTCACTGCCGTTCCCCAGTACCTGGAACAGTGTGCGGAACACAGAAAGCCGCCTGAAACATCAGTTCCATAGAAGAGCAAATGAATTGAAAACTGAGGTTACAACAGAGCAAACGAAGAGGCCATCTTACTGAGCCATGTGTCAAGTTCTCAAAATACAGCGAGGTTTTTTTTTAAATCTCTTTCCTCCAGACAACCTAAATTGCTACCTACCTCTTTCAATGATTAATTCAATCATGTAACAAGTATTTAGTGCAAGGTGGCAAACACAAGGCCCGCGCGCCAAATCCGGCCCTCTACCTTGTTTTATCCGGCACCTTGTTTCTACCCAGCGGCAGCGCTGAGGTCTCATTTAAATGCTAAGGAGTAGTTACTTTTATAGAGTCCTAAAATTACACTCAGTTCTTTGAAAGCAACTGCAAGGCTGATGTGGCCCCCGGTGAAAATGAGTTTGACACCCCTGGGTTAGTGCGTGCCTATTGTGTGCCAAGCATTGTTTCAAGTGTGTGGACTCTATTTGTGAACAAAACGGATCAAGTTTACGAAGCTATTTTCATGTAGAAAACAACAAATAAAAGGAAATACACCTTCTATAACATTAAGAGGTTGGTAAGAGTAATGACCTCCAACAGGGTAAGTGGTGGGGAAGGCAGGGAGACAAGGGGCTAATTCAGTTCAAGGTCAGAGAAGGCCCTATGTAGCAGGTGAATCTATCAACAAAGATGGGTTATTCAAACCAGGAGAGGACTTTGGGCCCGCAGGACAGCGGCACAGTCCCACTCCGCTGCGTCTGAAAGGCCCAAACAGTTCTCATCTTCCACCCTTGGCTTCCTCATCTGGCACAGTGACAAGAATAGTACTTTGTCCTGCTTACCTTGTAAAACAGGCCTGCTGTGACCAGCAAATAAAATACCCCAGTTCTCAGGGCAGGTGGAGGGAATGAGTGAAGGTAGTTAAAAGGTACCACAGTTAACAATACTATATTGTGTATTTGAAAGTTGCAAAGGGAGTTGATCTCAAAAGTTCTCATCAAAAGTAAAAAAAACATTGTAACTGCCCTACTGGCTCAGTTGGTTGGAGCATCATCCTGTACACCAAAAGGTCGCAGGTTCAATTCCTGTTCAGGGCACATACTAAGGTTGCGGGTTCAATACCTGGTCGGGGCACATATGGAAGGCAACCCGTCAGTGTTTCTCTCTCACATCTATGTCTCTGTATCTGCCTCTGTCTCTCTCTCCCTCCCTCCCTTTCTCTCTAAAATCAATGAACATGTCCTCAGGTGAGGATTAAAAAAAAACACTTGTAGCCCTGGCTAGTGCAGCTCAGCAGGTTGAGTGCAGGCTGTGAACCAAAGGGTCGCCAGTTTGATTTCCAGTCAGGGTCCATGCCTGGGTTCCAGGCCAGGTGCCCAGTGGGGGTCATGTGAGAGGCAACCATGCATTAATGTTTCTTTCCCTCTTTTCCTCCCTCCTTTCCCCTCTCTCTAAAAATAAATAAATAAAATCTTCAAAAAACCATTTGTAACTATGTACGTTGATGGCTGTTAACTAAACTGATTGTGGTGATCATTTGGCAATACATACAAATACCAAATCGCCATGTTCTACACCTGAAACTAATGCAGTGTTAGGTGTCAATTACATCTCAATCAAGAAAGGATTCCTCGTTGTTTTTTTAGTGCATTGTTAGTACTCAGATTTAATATATAAATGGCCAGGTTCAAAATGATTCATAAAAAACATCTGTAATACAATACAAGAATATCCAAGTAAAACTGTTTTGAAGTAATAGTTGTAGTTTTCTAGGCATTTTGAAGTGACTTTAAAGTAAGAGAAAAGAAAAAAAAATTTCCTCAGTCATAAGATGAAGGGATTGCATTACATGATTTCTGTGATCCCTTCCTGCCCTAATTTTCTAAGATTCCATTGATATGAAAGAGCTCTAAAAACTCTAATTTGCCACACAAATGTGTGAGATAATGGTCATCACAAAGAGTTTTATCATTATTCCAATGATCCCCTTTGGTTCTGGAGTTCAGAGCCCCCAGCATCAAAGCATTCTTCAGACTCATTTTATTTAAGTGATTTCAAGATCTCACTGAAAATGTAAGTTGAATGGTAATTTCATTACTGGAGATGTTTTGTTGTCTAAGCCTAATTTAAATGCCCATCCTTAATTCTGCTAATTATCAGCACTAATGAAAGACAAAAATAGCTAATCCAAAAGACCTATGCTAATTTGTTTTTAGGCTGTAGTTTAGGATTTTTTTAAAGTACAAGATCTGCCCTCCCAGTCCTAGTGTGGCTATGTGACTGCTAGAAAGAGCGAATTCTAGGTAAGCAAGAGATGCGGGGCAGCAGGCAGGTGTCACTGCACTGCAGTCCCGGGTCGGGTGTCGGGGTCCCATCACTTCTCTGACACTCCCGCAAAACTTGTTTGTTTTTACTCTAACCTCAAGGAAGCAAATTAAATCTGTAAACTATTCTGGTTCCCTCCTAGATGGAGCCCTTGGCCCTTTGT
This sequence comes from Micronycteris hirsuta, assembly GCA_004026765.1. Lineage (NCBI taxonomy): Eukaryota > Metazoa > Chordata > Mammalia > Chiroptera > Phyllostomidae > Micronycteris > Micronycteris hirsuta. The sequence goes on from PVJI01003259.1 coordinate 43,584, forward strand.
CCCCATTACCTCCATCAGTCAGGGAAGGTATCTGGGGGGCAAGCAGGAATAAAAACTCACCTAGATGACCTAGCAACACAAGCCAAAGAGGACGATCTGAGGCATTCAAAACTTACCCAGTGTCTTCTCTGTGCCAGGCAAGTTGCCAAGAGATGGGAATAGAGAGAGGGGTACAGTCGCCCCCTCATCCGTGGGGTCTCCGTTCCAAGACCTCCAGCAGATCTCTAAAACCACAGGTAGTACTAAATTCTCTCTACACTATGCATTTTCCTATACTTACCTACTTATGACGAAGTTTAATTAATAAACTAGACACATAATAATATGGAATAATTATAAAAATAGAGTATAATAAACGTTATGTGGATGTGTTCTCTTGCTCTTCAAACACCTCATTGTACCACATGCGCCCGTCTCTGATGAGGAGAGATGATAACATGCCTGCACGGTGGGACGCGGTGACGGCACTGCCACACGCACGGTCCAACCGCATCTGACCACAGGTGACTGCCACCGTGCAAAGCAAAACCCAAGGTAAGGAGGAAATACTGTGAAGACTTTCCCCTGCTCTCTGGGTGTGTTTATACTGGGAGTGTATAGCTCCCAGTATAAACAAATGGTTGGGACATACCTGAAGCAGGAACTGGTATTGATGTGGGGGGCACAGTATCATGTGTCTTCTAACTAGTGCCTCGTTCAAGCCCCTAAGTGCAGGGGACATAGGTTTTTATCCCCCATCGTACAGGTGAAGTGACAGGCACACAGGTGATGTAACTCCACCCACGTCACTCCCCCTGCCAGAGTCAGAAATGAAAGCCTATCTAACCGTAAGAAGGGGCCGGAATACCTTTCTCCACTCCCATGAGCTCCTCTGTGATGCCATCTCGGTGTCTGAGCGGCTGCCTGTCTGACCAGAGCCAACTATGCAAAGACCAAGCCATATCACTCGGTTTTTCCCCTCTGGAAACATGTACTGTTTAGCTCTCTCCCTGTGGCTTGAGTTCTTTTCTCCCTCTCAGAAGACTCCGAAGAAGATCTCCAGGGAAGAAGGCACACCTGCTCTGGGCCTGGCCCCTTGCTCTTCCCAAACACAGTCAAAGAAAGAGGTGGGTCCAATCACCCGGGAAGAGGCCGTAAGAACCAACATAGATGGGGGTTGGCACCAACAGGTCCACAGTTGTTCGTATGGAAAAGAACACAACAATTAATAAATAATAATACAAGAATAAACTCCGTGTTTCAGGTAGTCACAACAGCAGCCCTATTTCTGCACCGCCCCCCCTGCCCCCCCTCCAGCCCTGCTGTAATTCAAAAGCATTTCCTTCCCACCAGGGGAACAGAACACCTTCAGCCTCTCATTCTAAAGGCGACTAAAAATGTACTTCACTTCCTGAAAGCAGCTTCTGGGCAACTGATCCTGACACCCCACCCCCATTCTAAAGAGGGTCGAACCGTCTTCATCCTGTTGTAATCACTAGTCCTGTGACCCCAAGACCTTTGACACAGCGACCCTCTGTTTCATTTTCCTTTGATTTCACCTCTCCTTCCTAACCAAATTGAGATGGCTTCCATCCCAAACCCTCAGGCATTGGCAGGGTTTTTAAGTACTTCTGTAACCCCTGCCTTGCTTTTGTAAAATAATGCCCACATGTTGGATAAAGGATTGTTGTTGTTGTTATTATTATTATTATTATTATTTGCATGTGTGTGGCAGGGCTCTGCGGTCTGGATTATAGCAGAGCCCACGCTGACTGACAATCCCACATTTAGCCTTTAATTTTCTGACATTAAGCTTCCTCTACTAGACTTAAAACCATATTTCTAAATTATGGAAGGCTGTGGTACCTTTCCTCTAAATGGGTAAGAAAGAAAAAAGAAGAAAAAGGAAATTCCCTGAAGAGAATCCTTGGGGTTTCGCAATGTTTGAAAATAATCTTTTTTCCATTAATGCAAGAGGAACGCGTTTCCCCTGCTGTTAAATGGCACCTTTCAGGACTGATGATTAGCATCGAGTCGTACCACTTAGGCACCCTCAAGGAAAAAGCGACACGCGGCAGGCGTTACCTCAGCGTCTGCACAGCAATTCTGCATGTGGGGATTTCACAAGGTGCAGAGGGGCTTCCCTCCTAAGGGAAAGAAACAAAGCATAAAGGTATGGCCAAAAATGAATTACGTTCATCTGTACTTTCTCCAAGGGTCACTCCAAAAGAATATACTCTTCTACGACTAACATGCTGATTGTGGCCTCTTTTCCTTAACAATTATGTCTGTAGCATCTTCCCATTGGGTGGCTATTCTGAGATAGACACACTTACTCATGGGCGAGGAATGACAGACACAGAACACTACAACTCTACAGTAGTAACCCGCTGCAATGGTCACAGATATTTGTAAATGGAACTAACTCCTTCAACAGCCACAGTGCCAGGAGCCCAGTGCTCTTGCCCATATGAAGGGTTGTGCTGACCAGCAATCCTTTATTGAGAATTTCCCATATGCTGAGCCTTGTGATGAACTAAATAGCTACCAAGTCGTTTAACTTCCATCTTTATAAGGCAGACATTATTATTATCCTTTTTTGTATGATGACACAGAGGTACACAGAGCATAAGGACTGGTCTTCCAAGGGGCAGAGCCAGGATTTGAACATGGATCTGTTTGATTTCATCACTCCCTACTACTTCAGTATGTGCCATTAGCATCCACGGACAGAACTGACCACTCCTATAGGTTCAAAGCTATGTAATAACAAACCACATGCTAATGCCTGTTTGATTGTGTTAAATATTTAGTGAAAAGCACAGTGCAGCTCCCATGCGGTCCCTAGCCCTGAATGGAACAAGCTTTCTCTATTTGCAGGATGACTCTCAGGGAGAGAAGCAATAATTATAAGTTCCTGCATGTCTGAGCCAATTCAAGGAATGCCTATATCTCTGCTGACATGAGAAAGGGACAATGACCTTGGTAAGAAAAGGAAAGTAAATCTCAAATTCTAGGTGACTCCACACAAAGTCAAATCCTCTGGCATCAGGTGTCTTCAAAGAAGAATAACTGCTGCAGTCACATGTCCAATACTAAGATAAAACGAATGTCCCCTTAATGAAAGATTATGGTGAACTTTGTAAACCACAGCGTGTGGGTTTGGAAAATGATTCTAGGGACTCAGTCCACACAGAATTTACTAGAGATTTCCTGAGCATTCTGTGCTAGAGCTAGAGATACAGGAATAAATAGGACAAAGCCTCTGACCTCAAAAAGCTGGAATGAGACAGAGGCGACGTACGTGCTGTAGCCACAGCAGCATCCCGCTTCTTGTGTACTCGCCATGGGCCGGGTGTTGTGCTCGCTGCTTCGTGTTTATTACCTTTCTATTTTAAACGTTACTTTTCAGTTATAGCTTACATTTAGTAGCACTTTGTATGAGTTTCAGGTGTACAGCATAATGGTTAGATAATCATATATTTTACAAAGTGATTTTCCCCAATATTTCAAGTACCCACCTGGCACCATACACAATAATTTCAATATCACTGACTATATTCCCTGTGCTGTACTTTACATCCCCAGGACTATTTTGTAACTACCAATTTATACTTCTTAATCCCTTCACCTTTTTCACCCAGCTCCCTAAACCCCCTCCCCTCTGGTAACCATCAGGCTGTTCTCTGCATCTATAAGTCACTTGCTCAAGTTTCAAAAACAAGTAAATAGCAGATCCGGGACTCAAACCCAGGCTTTTCAGATTTCAAAGACTTTTATCTTAAGCACTAAGTTGTACTGTCTCCATGCTAAGAAGTTCTACTGAGGTATCATAAGAGCAATGACAGAGGTCCAAGAGGAGTCATCAAATAGAAAGGAATTCATCTGGGGGCACAAAGGAAAGGCAGACTATCCTTTACAGGGTTGATATTCGAATTAGGTTTTGAAGCCTACCTGTGGGTTCATCAGGCAGATAAAGGAAGGAGTTGAACATTCAAGGCAAGAGGAACTCAGTAGTCCAGAGTCATATGAAATCCCAGTCCAATAAGGAGTTGCAAGGAATCTGTACAGAAATTATATGAAGTGGTACTAGGGACTGAGATAACAAGTTGGCTGAAATGCCGGCAGGGACCAGGCTGAAGGGTCATACATATACATGTATGCACAAACATCACACACACACTACCTTCCTATGTGATTTTCCCAGAGCAGGGAGAAACTTGAGTTTTATTGGCCCACTGGAGTGAGTGAAAACAAGCAGAATTCAGCTAAGGCCATGACTGAATTTCATGGGGACATTCAGCTGCAAAGAACCCAATCTACTGAGATTAAAATGATATCAAATACACACATGTGTTTACCTGTCAGTTCTTCCTGTTCAGAAGAACCCAGCTACCAAGCACATAAAATTTGGCGGGTTTTGCACCTGTCATTTTTTAGGGGGCTTAGCTATAGTCAAAGACAAAATGAAGCAAAGTAGAGAAAGAATGCAAAGTAAATGTAAACTGTGAGTACCTACAATCTTTTTACATGAAGGAAACTATCAGAATGCAGCCCCCAAAATGACTCTATTTCCAAATGCGAGGAGGCAGCAAACATAGACCTGGCTGAATTCGCCTCATCTGACAACACACAGGCATGATACAATGGAAAAGGAGGCAGATGAAGAAGATCTAAGAAGAACTCTGCTGGAGACCTCATTCTGCCACTGAATCACCGCATAACCGCATGACATGGAAGACATCATTCAACCCTTCCATGCCTCAACTTACCATCAGAAAATAGGCTCAATAATATACCAAATGCCATGTTTTGGATAAAGACTAAATCCTATGAAATTCATATAAAAATATTTCAGCACAGTAGATGACAAATAATCCTCACATGGCAACATGAAAAATATAATCTAAAAATACTTCTGAAAACTTCCGGTCAAGATGGAGGCATAGGTAGGCCTGTTTCCTCTTCTCACGCAACTACAAAAAGAATTACAACTAAGTCTCAAAACAAATAACACCCAGAACTGTCAGGAAGTCAAACTGTACAGAAGTCCGACAACCAAGGATTTAAAGAAGCCACATTCATCCAGATGGGTAGGAAAAGTGGAGATGGGCAGAAAGGCAAGGAGATATGGTGTGGAGTGGAGAGGGGGCGGGGGTGGTTTTGGAATTGGCGTGGGTGGTCCCACATTCACATGTGGTGGATAAGAATCAGGAGGATAACCTTGGGAGCAAGTGACCCCAGACACAGGTCAGACCGCACAGCCTAGGGTTCCAGCACCAGGAAGACAAATCCACATAACTCCTGGCTGTAACCAGTGGGGGGTTGGGGTGGCGGGAGAAACTGCTGGATTTTCGGAAGACTCTGCTTAAAGAATCCACAAGGTCTTAAAATGTACACAAACCCACCCACTCTGGGACTCAACACCAGGGCAACAGTTAGAAGGGTGCCAGTGGCATACAGGGAGTAAGTGAAGTGATTAGAAACAAGGCGAGTGCCAGGCAAACCTCCAGGAGCTGGGAAGCAGCACAGTCTCCTCTCTGAATCCCAAGAACCACAAAGCAGTGAAGAGAGTTGCCCCACTCTGGAGATTACCTAAGGTTCTGCACCCCCAATTTACAGATGTCTCTTCTACAATAGGCCATGCTACTAAGACAGGGAGTCAAGGCAGCTCCACCTAATACACAGAAACAAAAACAGGGAGGCTGCCAAATTGAGAAGACAAAGAAATATGGCCCAAATGAAAGAACAGCACAAAACTCTAGAGAAAGAACGAAACAAAACAGAGAGAGCCAACCTACCAGATGCACAATTCAAAACACTGGTGATCCAGATGCTCACAGAACTCACTGAGTGTGGCAACAACATAGAGGAAGACATGAAGGTTACATTAAGTGAAATAAAGGAAAATCTACAGGGAACCAACAAGAAAAGGAAGTAAGTCAGGATTCAAATCAGTGATTTGGGACATAAGGAAGAAATAAACATTCAACCAGAATAGAAAGAAGAATTTAAAAAATCGAGGCAAGTATGACTCCAGGACATCTCCAAACTTGCCAACATCTGAATCATAGGGATGCCAGAAGGAGAACAGGAAGAGCAAGAAATTGAATACTTATTTGGAAAAATAATGAAAGAAAACTTCCCTAATTTGGTGAAGGAAAGAGACATACAAGTCCAGAAGCAAAGAAAGTCCTAAACAAGTTGAACCCAAAAAGGACTACACCAAGACACAATGTAATTAAAATGCCAAAGGTTAAAGATAAATAGAGAATCTTAAAAGCAACAAGAGAAAAGCAGAGTGTTACCTACAAAGGAGTACCCGTAAGACTATCAGCTGACTTCTCAAAAGGAAATTTGCATGCAAGAAGGGACTGGCAAAAAGTATTCAAAGTGATGAAAAGGAAGGACCTACAACCTAGATTGCTCTATCCAGCAAAGCTATCATTTAGAACGGAAGGGCAGATAAAGTGCTTCCCAGACAAAGTAAAACTAAAGGAGTTCATCGTCACCAAGCCATTACTACATAAAATGTTAAAGGGTCTTATTTAAGAAAAAGATCAAAACTATGACCATTAAAAAGGCAACAAATTCACAATTATCAACAACTGAATCAAAAAACAAACTAACTAAGCAAACAACCAGAACGGGAACAGAATCATAGGCATGGAGATGATTTGGAGGGTTATTGGCTGGGAAGGGAAAGGGAAAGAATGGGGAAAAGGGTGAAGAGATTAAAAAGCATAATTGGTAGATACAAAATAGACAGGGAGATGCTAAGAATAATATAGGAAATTAAGAAGCCAAAGCACAACCCATGGACATGAGCAAGGGGTGGGGGGAATTGCTGGAGGGAAGAGGGGTACTGGGTGGGGAGGCAAAGGGGGAAAAATTGGGACAACTGTAATAACATAATCAATATAATATACTTAAAAATACCTCTTCCTAAAGTATGTTTTTAAACCATGAGAGTTTAGCCTTGAATTGGGTATGTCTATGTTTAAATGCTTGAATATTATAGCTCCAATCATAGCAACTCTGGTTTATGAAATACTCAACACAATGCCTTAAACTATCTCATTTAAACTTCACAACCACTCTGTAGCGTAGGCACTACCATTACTTCCATTTTACAGGCAAAGAAACCTAGGCACGGAAATAATTAAATTAGTTTGCCCAAAGATAACACAAATAAAAACTAAAAGAGTAAGATTTAAACTCAGATATTCTAGTAACTTAGAGTCTTCCCTAATGCATCTGTTTAGAATTAATTACTTCCAGGGTGTGATGGTTAATTTTACGTGTCAACTTGAAAGATGTTTTTGGATGCGAATAACGTTTAAATTGGTGAAATTTGACTAAGCAGAAGGCTCTTCCATAATGTGGGTGGGTCTCGTCCAATCAGCTAAAGGCCTAGTTAGAACCAAAGGGATCAGCCTCTCCAAGCAAGAAAGAATTCTCCAGAAGACAGCCTTCAGTTTTCCTCTGCATCACTGGCTCTTCTTGGTCTTCAGCCTGCCAGCCCACACTGCAGATTTTTAACTTGCCAGACTCCATAACTGTACAAGTCAATTCTTCATAATAAATCTCCTTCTACACATGTCCTATTGCTTCTGTTTCTCTGGAGAACCCTGACTAATATATAGGTTTCTTGTTATTCTACTTCCCCCCAACCAGTCCTCATCTTTCAAGTCCATTTATTTAGCAGATGCTTTCTCAGCGCTCCACATGAACCAGGCACTGCACTAGACTTGATACCCAGGTTGAGATGACCCTCTTCATTCAGTCCCATTCTGCCCATGGTTTCCATGCCTGTTAGTCCACCCATCTCCTCTCTGGATTGCAAGATCCTTGAGATCTGGGACCAGTCTTTATAGAACATCAAATACAGAACTTCAAATAGACAATAGAGTAAATGCCCATCAATATTGATAAAATGAACACTATTTATACTCGACATTGCTTATTTTACTCTTTACTCAGTTTGTGCAAGGCCCCATGCTAGATGCTCAGCATTCATTTTGTCCAAATTTGAAGGAACGAAACGGGAGACACTAGGAGGTTAAATTATCTTCCCACAGTCACAAAGGGTGATTCACACCCCAGATCTGAGCCCAAAGCCAGTGGGCTTCTCACCACTGCTTCTGTTTCCGCTCCTTGCTCTTACACTGCCCGATCCCCAAGTAAGAGATGAGGCCCAGCACGAACGAGCATCCCCCAGAGCCCCAGCGCTCCCGGGCCTTCAGCCAAATCCCACAAACGCCCAACTTCAGAGCTTACAAGGAGGCAAAGTATTAAAAAATGAAGGCAATGGGCCCTGGCTGGTGTAGCTCAGTGGATTGAGTGCGGGCTGGGAACCAGAGGGTCCCGGTTCGATTCCCAGTCAGGGCACATGCCTGGGTTGCGGGCCAGGTCCCAAGTGAGGACCATGTGAGAGGCAACCATACATTGCTGTTTCTCTCTCTCTCTGTCTCCCTCCCTTCCCTTCTCTCTAAAAATAAATAAAAATCTTTAAAAAAAAAAAAAAAAAAAAAATGAAGGCAATGGAATCTTATCTATAAATACCTCAAAGCTTCTTTTCCTTTCACTTAAAAATTCTCTAGTAATTGTTTTTACTGCAGTTAATCATAAAAATGAATCACCTCAAATTTTTAAAAGAAATTCTCCTTCAAAATATGTCAACTTTGTGCCATGAATTCATTTATTATGAGACCACATGATGCCTGCAAGTACTGCATTTTATTTAAACGTGACATTTTTTCACTCTGCTTTGATTCCACATCTGAGAAATCACTTCTATCAATCTTTCATTGGAGCCAAACATAACTGTTTTGTGCACTGAAACATTAAATACAGACCCAGGGTCCTAGAATCGAATTAAAAATAAAATAAACTAGCATCGGGCTGACATTCATAGCATCATATCCAAAGAGACCACAGATTTGAGAATTATTGTGAACCTACTTCCAAGATAAAAATCAATCAATCCTAATCCTTTTGGATCTTAGATCATTTCGAAAGTCCAAAGACTTTATATGGGTTGATTTTTCTGTTTTGAGATTCAATTTTAGAAAGTGTTTACTATTTGATTTTGAAAGGGCTAGACATTTTCAAGGAAATCGCCAGACTCAGTTGGGGCATTGATTGTAATCGATGGTTTTCCGCATCAGTTGCTGTTAGGTTGGGGCTGGGGGTTGGAGGCACGCTATATACTTACATTCTCCATAATGCATCATTCTCTTTCTAAACGCTGGCAGCAAACAGGCACATCCAATATTGTATTCCTTTCTCCTTTCACTCATGACGATGTCCCACACGGGCCCTGGGAGTCTGAGAAAAGAAGCATTTCCCAGGTTCTAAGGATGAAGGGAACCCTGGCCAATTCATCATGCTTTGTCTGCTAATGATAGACTCACGCATAAGAGCTACCATAACTAGCGAGAGGCAGCAAGCATGAAAAAGAGTGAATCAACTGTCAACGGTTGGGGGTCTGAGGGATGGCAAAGCTGTGATTAGAATTCTCAATCAGGACTTCCAGGATTCATCATGCTATGGGGGTGGGGGAGGTGCGGGGGAGAGAAGTTTGTGGAGGCACCTCCCCCCATCAGCTCTGCCTTCCCATCTTCTATTAGCCGAGTTAAGTCCTAGGGGCCACAGAAAACTTGGTGTCTTACTGACCCAAAGAATGAAACTGGAAAAGACCTGTTAAGTGAGGAAGATGTGTGCCGGGATTAAACAGCCCCCTCCCCACAAGGTCCAGATTAACATCTCTAAAACACTCTATGAGTCTGATCTTGTCATGCCTGATCAAAACACTGATTCCTTTCTTTCCTCCTTCCCCTCCTCCTCCTGTTTTCCCTCCTTCCATTCCTTCCTCTCTCCCTTCCTCCTTTCTTTCTAACTTCCGTCCTCCTTTAACTGACTTTCCTTTCTGGCTCATCTTCCTATTTTCCCCTCCTTTCTTACCTGCCTACTTATCACTATACTTTCCTTCCTCCAATATTCATTAAGCACTTACAAAAAAACCAAAAAAACATTTCCTAAGGGAAGAATTCAGTCCACTGGTAGACGGACACCAACAACTAGACCACCCCAATATAGTGAGAAATAAAACAGTAGTGCTCTGGAATACAGTGGAATTGGGGGGAGGAGTAAGTGATGTTCCAAAAAGCTTCCCAGATGAAGTGAGAACGCGTCGCCGGTAGAGGAATATAGGACATGGAGTGGCACGAAGACAAAAGGATATGGTATTTTCCAGGAAAGCGAGGTAGGCCAGTGAGGTTGGAGCAGAGTTTATGGGGGAGTGATATTCAATGACTCTGGAGAGGCAGACGAGCCCCTGTTACGAAAAGCTTTGCACAGAAGGAATTTAGGGAGGCAATGGAGAGAAATAATAGGCCCCAAACAGAAGCGGTGGTGGGGACTAGATTTGTAATTAAACCTCAGTAAACATACACACACAGAAGTCCTCTCTCAGCACACTATTTAAAATAGCAACCTAACTCACTAGTTACCCACCTTCCCTACTTTACGTTTCTCCATCACACTTATCACCATCTAGTGCCAGATTGTAAAAAAAATATATATATTTTTTTTATAATAAATATATATATAAACAGAGTCACTTTCAAATGGAGTCAGAGCTGCCGTGCCAGAGGAACTGCCTTGCAAGTCTTGTGCCTCCAAACCTTATTAATTTTATTTATCATCTGTCTGCCTCCACTGAAACGTAAATTCCATTTTGAGAGCAGGGATTTAAGTTTTGTCCATTGCTGTATCCTTTGAGTCTTGACTGCCGTTTAAAACTGAGCAAAATAACCTTTGGACTGGGCCTAAAGCAATGCTATGTCCAAAGAACTGTTTGCAAGGATAACAAGAAAGCAGATAATGTGACTACCTGACTGATGGCTATGAGATTGAAAATTAAAAAGTGTTTAAAATAACAGCATCACTGTGTTAGCTTATCTGCAGCAATAGAGATGCCTTCCTTCTCTAGACTTAATTGTTCCTTTTCCTTTTCTCAAAAATACATACGCCTTGCCTTTGCCTACTAATGGGAGCACAATCTGGGCTCCTGCCCAATCAGTGCTTCCTGAATAGCTACTCTGTTTTGGATTGAAATAAATGCTTGTTGCCTGTCCCTTCGAAAGGCCTTTTATTTTTTAAGTTAATAAGATTTGCTTACTAATTTTATTTATCATCTATCTGCCTCCACCAAAATATAAGTCCATTTTGAGAGCAGGGATTTGTGTTTTGTCCACTGCTCTTTCCTTTGGACCTAGAATATTATTAAGCACATAGTAGATTTTTCATGAATATTGTTGAATAATATTGTCTTTTCAAAGACAGAAAACCCCAATCATCTCAACATTTTATTTAAACAAAAGACTTTGCCTTTAAAGTGGTCATGTCACTTATACTTGCTCAGTCGCATTTCCCTGCAGAATGCAGGTGAAATGCCTACTTTAAGAGCAGTTACAATAAAAAGTTGTGTAAAACAACTTTGAACAATCATTGACTTGTAGTAAGTCCTCAATACATGTCAACAACTGTTTTCTATTTTTGCTGATATCATATAAACTCTCACTGCCTGGGAAGCACTTGAAGACAAGGACCAGGCCTTAGCCATCCAGCACACACTAGGGGCTCAATGAGTGGCTTCTGATTGACCAGACATCTGAACCCTTAACCCAAAGGATTCACTTTGGACATCTGAAGATGAGTAATTTCCCTCGAGTATTGGAGGCATCACAACACAGGGCAGGGCAAAAATAGGTTTACAAGTATGCAAAACAGAGTTTATTCTGGTATTATTAACTTATTAATTATTGCACTGTTTTCCATACGAACAACTGTAAACCTATTTCTGCCCCACCCTGTACAGTCTTTTCAGAGCGAAAGAAGACTGGAGATGTAATGTGTTTTACAAACAATGCAGTTCATAGGACCAATGCACGGCTGGGGTCACTGAGGGCCCCAGAGCAATGTATCTGTGCTTCCCAGGGGAGCAGATGATCCTCTTCCATGACATCATCATACAGCTATCACAGCAAGTTACAATACTGCTTTGAAATGCCCACTGCTCCCGCAGGAGACCACGTACATCTTAACAGGAAGGCGCCACTGCTGGGGAGGGAAGCGCTAAGGCGCACAGTTAAGAGCCTGTGATCTAGGGCCCAGCTTCCGGGCTTGGATCCCAGCCCTGCCACTTTCTAGCTGTATGACTTCAAGGGAGAGACTTAATCTCTCCGCACCTTGACGACACATCGGGAAGAATAAGGACCCTATCTCCCAGGGCCGCTGTGTGGATTCTCTGAGACGACCCTGTGAAGCACTTAGAACGATGCCTGGCACATAGTACATGTTCAAAACATGTTACATTTTCTCATCAATACAGTTTAGAATGTAACAGGTGCCCGAATAACCTTGTTGAATTGACAGTATAACATAAAGACATCCAAATTTTCTTTTAGTTGCCCATTAAAAATGATAGTAAAGGGGCTTAGGTACAACTCAACCGCTATCCCTGCTCAGAGAAATGTTAAAAAATATATATGTGTGTGTGTGTGTGTGTGTGTGTGTGTATACACACACACACAAATAACTCAAAAGGCTCTGCCCCTTTCTAATTATATGATTTGAGGCATAACCTTTAGCTACAGAGTCTCAATTTCTTTACCTGTGAAACTCACCTCTCTTCTAGCATTGCCCTGTGGCTTAATCAGGTAACATCTGGTGTTTTGCAAATCATAGAGCACTATAAAATATTAAGTTGGAATAACAAGTAGAAAAGCTCGAGTCACTCAGCAAAAGAGAGGGTTTAAAAAAATAAAGCACATCAAACTACTCTGTCTTCTTACATTTGTGCAAAATTAAAATGAATCTTTACAGAATCCAATTTGGATAAGCCCATGTCAATACTACTAATACAAGCCATCACTAATGACAAGATTGATAGCTCAGGAGGGCGAGCCGTTTCATGTTCACTGCGCATCACGTGGAACTCGCCAAAAGGAGTTTGTGTGTATAATTAATGCGCTTTTCTTCCTGGCTCCATTTGGAAACATGTAAAGGGTCTCTAGGGAATTCTGTAAGTTAGAAACAATTAATAAAATAAAACCACTTAATTAAAGAGAATAATTGGAGTCTATTTTACACCAGAAAATGGAGGGATAAAAGTCACTTAGGATACACATTGTGTAAAAACGGCCGAGTTTTAAAAGAAAGAACTATCTGCAGACAGAACACATGTAAGTCACGATAGTGGCCCAATTTCCCAGGCCCTTTGTTCTGGACTGATTTAAATCCAACCGACCTGACGTGTACATGAAAGGCAAGATTACCGGCCCTGCAATGACAAGTGCCATTCTTTGGGAGGAAAACTTCATTTAGTCATTATTTCAATTGCACGTGTATGGTACCTTCTCTGCCCCACTGTAGGGGCCCCTGGGTAAAAAGCAGCCCCTCTCCCTCCATCTTCCAGAAACTCTAAGTCTAGTTAGGGAAAGAGAGAAGTCCACGCACAGCTAAAATACAGAGAGACAAACACTCTGAGGCACCATGGAGCCGTGAGGGAGGGCTCCCAACCTTGCCAGGAGAAACTGATAATGCTTTCAGAAGCCTGTTTAACAGGATACAAAGAAGACAATGCAATTGCAGGCATAACATCATCTACTACGTCACGAACACATGAATTACTTTGGTAAATTACATAAACTCCACTGTGTGCCTAGAACAGACTATATGTTTCTGGGCAGAAAAAGATGAAGTCGGAAACCAGATGGAAAAAGAACACTAGTTCAAATCATATAATTATGTAAACCTGTATGAATGCAACACCTCCAAGCTTCAGTTTTCTCCTGAATAAAAATGGACTTTTAGGGACACCCAGATGGTAGTAGACTGTGTTATGGTTCCCAGCTATCTCTGTCCTTCCCAGTGAGAGGTTTACCCATCCACACCTTTTGCCATGTGACTGCCAGCACGTCAAAGCATAGGGAGAATATCCCCTGCCCCGTTGTTTGGCCACATGGCTTTGGCCAACAGGAGATGAGTGGATGTCATGTGCGCTAGAACAGAGCAGAAACCGGAAATGCGCTTATCTTGTTCAGTTCAGACCTGTGTTTGTGCCCTCTGCCATGAGGGCCACGTGGCCCAGATGGGACTGTTCCCAGAGCCTGGATTCCAGGAATGAAAGGACTCTTGGAACAGAGATGAGCAAAACTGCAACATACCTGAACAACTACTGAAATTTGAGGGAAGCTTGTTACTACAGCAAAAGTTCACCAATATATAGATGAATGAATAGCTCATAGGCTAAGAGGACGTCAAACAGCTAATAATACAACAATCAGAAAAGTGCCATGATAAGTAAGTGTATGGGATAGTACTGAAGAACCAATAACATACGTAAGACACTTGTCCCATATTAGGCATTTAATTAATGCTTGATTCCTTCACCTTGGACCTTCCAGGAAGAGACACCAGTCTCAGAGTTAAGCAATTATAATGGAGGTCATGCCAAAGCATGAATACATTCATTTGTTCCACACGAGATACCTGCCATCACAATTAACTGGACATGTTCTAGCTTGACTCTCATATTGTACTTACCTCGGGCAAGTCCTTAAGCTCTTTGCACCTTGATTTTCTCATCTGTAAAATAGTCAGCGCTGTTACTTCTTCAAACAGCAGCTGCAATAATCATATTAGTTAATCCATTTGAAGTCCTTCAAAGAGAGCCTAACACAATATGTGCTCAATAAACGTAAACCATTGTTAGTATTAATGTTACTATTCAATAACAAATACCTGCTATAATTTACTGAGGTTACTCCCACACCTTCTCAACACTATAAGCACATAACCACACGCATATGCAATCCTTTACCCTTTACAGAGCTTCTGTCAACGTATCTGAGTAAGTAATAAGAAAAGTCATTTTGAATTCCTTTGAAAACTCCCAGTGAAAAGACAGAGTGGTGAAATATTTGGACTAAGTACAGCATAACTCACTAGATAGGTTACTATCTTTTGTTTCTTAGGTAAATTCCTTACAAAGAATTTTCATTATACTTTCAGAACTCCAAAATATTTGGTCAGATCAATAAATAAGAAGACTAAAAGGTAATCAGTATAAGCTTTTGAAAGTTTATCCATAAGCAAAATAGATCTCCTGTCTTCAAAAGGCTGGTTGCATTGTTTTCTGTCCCAGGGACTTTAACATCAAAGTCATCGAGTGGTTCTAAAGCCTTTGAGTGACAGAAACCAGAAAAATGCACATCAGGAATTCAGAATCCTCACCACCTGCTCCTCTGCAGTTCCACGGCTGATGGACGACGTGATGACCAGGTATCAGTGGTGAAAGGGGTGTGTGGGAAGGGGCACACCTATAAAATATGTACGATAACTCCCAATCCAAAGTAGGAACAACAGAGGCCCAAACAGATCTCTCTCAGAACAAGTTTCCAAATCCCCTATTTAATGGGGATCGGTGGGCCCACTGTGCCTCAATTTTCTGTGCTTAATTTCCTATTATAAAATGGGGATAATAGTTCCTGTTTCATGGTGTTGTAAAATCTAAAAGAAGTGATCCATGAAAAGTGCTTGGCACACTGCTCCCACAATAGAAGCTCTTAGTAAATAGTAGCTACTATTCTCGTGTTGGGATGCAGGACTCTGAGGCTCAGAAAGAGGAGTAACTTGCCCAGGTTGCACAGTGCGTCGGTGGCAGCGTGAACAGCTCAAGAACAGAACTTACAAGTGGGCCAAATGCTGGAGTCAACAAACCAGGGCATCTAGAAATAAGAAGTGCTAAAATCAGCTGATATTTGTTTGCAGCTCAGCTGTTCCACTGCACCAGCTGCTCAAAACTTTCAGACGTTTCTTAGTGTGGCACAGAAACACCCCATCCTATATTCATTCCATCAGCCTCAAATCTAATTTCAATCCTAGAGAAGTTTTTTCTTTTCTTTTTTTTTTAAGTAGGCCTAAAATTGAATATCCATTCATATTTATAGTAAAGGGACATTTCCTAAGAAAGTGCCTTGTCAGGATTCAGATCCTCTTTCCTCAGCAGTTTCTCCCCCTGGCCATTTTGGGTCTATGTTGATTCCTTCCCTGAGTGAAACCCGTCTCAGAGGCTTGCACTGCCAGAAGGCATGGAAGCTTACTCACAGGCCCACAGCCATGGGCGTGCCCAGGGCCAGCATTAATAGGACAGGGCTCAAGAGAAGCCAGCACTAGCCCCAACTTTGGATGGGGAGCAAATCAATTCAACAGCAAATGTCAAGCATATTTCTGGGATAGTATTGATGAGCTAGTACAAATAAAAACTCCCAATTTATTGTATTAACAGCATGAGAACTGTTTAAAATAAAAAGACAAACTATCAGACATTGTCTAGGCACAGCGATGAGCCAAACTGGGACAAGAGGCCCGAGTTACTGGCCCCACACTGCCATTTACTAGCTGAGCAACTATGGGAACTGTCCTGATCTCTTAGGTCTTGGGTGTCTCAGAAAAGTAAAACAACTAGGCAGCAGCAAGATGTCAGACCAAACAGTCTACAAAGTCTTTTACAGTGTAAGAATTAAAGGAATAGAAGTATACTCATATTCACAGCAATACATTTCACAACAGCAAAACAACAGAAACTAGCCAAATGCCTCCCATTATCAGATGATATAAAGGGATACCCTTAGAATGGAATACTATACAACCATGAAAATGAATGAACTGTGTCCACGTGCATCAATGTCCAGAAATCTTGGAAAGAGAATGAGAAGCAAAGTCTTAAGAATATTTTACAATATAATTTTAAAGTTCAAAAGCAGGCAGAATAAAATTAAATAATAAATTGTTTAGGGATAGCCACAGAAAGACATCAAGGAAACAACTGACGTGAAATTCAGGCTCGAAGTTACCTGGGAAAGAGAGACAAGGTTGCGATCAAGGAGGAGACCTTAGGAAGCTTCCAGAGATGTATGGCATTCTACGTCATGGCATGAGGAGTGGGCACTTGGGTTTTCATGTTAGTTTTATCTTATTATTGTTCATTAATTGTACATATATGTGGTCCTATGACCACATATGGCTCTTTTGTACATATTCTCTATCACGATTAAAAAGCGGGTCTAAAGGGCCCCTATATTTTAATTAAAAAGGACTACTACATTGCAACCAAATACATGATACATCATTCAACCCCAAAACAACCTGGCAACACAGGTGACACTGTCTTTATTATACAGGCCAGGAAACTGGTTCTGAGCAGTTCAATAAAGAGGAGGGGCCATAAGTCAGATGGGGTCTCTTTGTCTGCAAAGCCCATGCACTTTCCACCCCACCATATCAAGCTTGGGGTGGGCAGGGCAACTATAATTACTTCCCCCATGCTACCAGGACAGATAGAGTCCCAGAAAGATGCTGTGTCTTGCTCAGTGTTGCCCTGGAATTTATAATTAAAAGGGCAGAAGTCCGTAATCTGATCCTAAAGTCCAGACTCCTTGCAGGGTGTCTGGCTAAATCCCGTAAACTGTAGGCAAGGAGAAACTGGTATTTATGTGCCAGCCCCAAAAGAGAGAAAATATACTAAGCCCCTCCTGTTTATCCCCTCCGATCTAGTTTGCATGAGGTCAGGGATTTTGTTCCAGTACACACAACACTGGAAAGATGTGCAGAAAGATGGGACTATGCTAATATGGCAGTCTGAATATAATTTTCATATCCAAATGTGTCTTGCTTTTTGAAGGACCAATTTTCTCCAAGGACATTATGTGCAAATATGTTCATGCCTTGCTTCTCCCAGCCCCAAACAGCAAAATGGCATGACTCCATTTTCTGATATCCATGGATTTTCTAATTTAAACAGGACTATTATCTTTCCTGTTTATGAGTTTGTTTCGCATCTCAGGAAATTTCAACCCACACAGAAGCTACGAAATGTGCTTCCTTCCATTTTTTTCCATTACTGTTAATTAGGTAGTAAAATACAATCCACCTATGTGAAGAAGATGGGTAAAAGAAAGTAAAGGCTAAATGAATTTTTCATTTCACACGTAACGGTCTGTAAGCAAAGTCAGAAAGTCCCCTAAAGCTAACCATCCAGTGCTTCTTCCTCCAGTGATGGAGGGTTTGGTTGTTTACCATCCATCACTAAACGTCAGAGCGGAAAGGAACACCGGGAATCCCGACCATTACCTAGCACAGTGTTTGGCACATGGCAATGGCTTATTAAGTGTTTGAAAACTAAGTAATAATAGCTCACAGTTATACTAGCTAATACATAGAGAAAAAGCTTATTGTATGTCAGATATGGTTCTAAGCATTATACCTACATACATTAACTCATTTACTCTTACGATAATACCAAAAGTATGGGATCATTATCCACATTTCCAAGACAGGAAACTGAGGCTCAATATGGCTATGGCGCTTGCCCAACATCACACACCTGAAGAGAAACAGAGCTGGGATCCAGGCTGTTGGCATCTGTTTTCAACCTCCACGTTATCCTGAACATCTCTTAGGAGAGATGGAAAGAATGAAGCCCAGGAATGCAAAATGACTATACAGGTCACACAAAGTAATACTCTGGAAAAAAGCAAGAGGCTCAAGAGTCTGAAAGGCAGTTTCAGTCTGAGCTAGTTGCCCTACATATCTGGGGACCTGAGCAACACGTATTTCCAGGGGCTGACTGGGGTCAGGCACCAGTGATTCCAAGAATGTAGGAGTAGTGTCAGTCTTGTATTTGCATGTTTCCATTTCCTGCACTGTAAAATGATACCAGTGAGAATGAAATCAGCAAAGCAGCAAATGTTCCCTGAATGGCAGCCACCTAAAGAAACCGTGTTAAGTTCAAGTCTAAGTATTGTGCCTGCACTTGCCCTCTCCCTGGATATGGGTGAGGCATTTACCCAAGAGGCATTTTTACATCTCACCTCCCAGAACTAGTACAAGGTTTACACTAGGAACAGCCTTAGAAAAAAGTCACACAGAAAGATGGGGAATAGGTGGGTAAGTGGGGATGGAAAGGATGTATCTTAGAACTCTAGGAGAGTAAAAATTCCATGTGCTCCATTGTGGTGCCAGAAAATGTCCCAAAGAGTAACTCAAATCAAGGGAATGGGCAATACTGCTTAATGCTTAAAGCTCTGATGTTGAAGCTAGACAGATTCAGGATTGCAGCCTTGATGTCCTCATTCCTGCTACATCCACATGCTGTGAGGATTTACCCAACGGCTAGCACATGGGAGGAAAAAAAAAAAAAACCATGGGATGAGGGAGGAACAGGAAGAAGATGCCAAATCTCTCTCTCTGGGGTTGGTGTTCATGTAGTCTCAAGGTGATACAAACTCAAGGGATTATTTAAGAAAGAAAGAATTAAAGAAAAAATTATATACTTTTTCCCTTACAAGCCCAAGCTCTTGATATTCTTAATAAGCATTTTCCTTTGCATATTTTACCCATCCACTATGAATAGAACATTACGGGGTAAGAAATATCCTCAGGCATGGGCCTACAAAGTGGACATGGAAGAAATTGTATTATACAGAACAATTACCATTTATATAGTGTATACTTCTCTGTAATAATATCAGCCCGTTGAATACTCAGAATGGTCCTGCATGCCCAGAGGCAGGCCAGGTGCCAAGCTTGGGATGAAATCGAGGCTCTGTTCTGAACCCACAGGAAACCTCCCTCTCTGGAACATGGAGGAAACTCATGTGGTCTCGTGGCTCTCAGAAAAGGACACGTGTGAATATAATGAAAGTAAGTGTTACCATAATGATCATCCTCATGATACGCAATGAGGACGAGAACACTGAGTCACTGAACCAAGACTATCCGGCCAAGAGCTCATGGAGCCAGGTCTTGAATCTGGGCGTGTGTTATTCCATGGCAGTCTGCTACCTCTCCTTCCCGACATTCTGCCTGTCTCAGCGTTTCCTCTCAGCCACCGTGATGAACAGCACTCCGCCTGCACTGAGCATCACTTCCGGTGCCCCTCCCACAGGAGCCCTCACTGACAGCCCACGCTCACAGCCCCATAACACTGGCTCCTTACCACTAACACTGTGCTCAGCGGGCATCGTCTGCTCGTCTCTCAGTTTCCTCACCACCATGGGAGCTCACAAGGGCAGAGATCATGTCCTGCTGACTGCTGTGTCTTGTTACCCAACCTAACGCAGCTGCTCGGGAAATATTAGCTAATGAATAAATAAATGATTCCCAAAAGGAGAGTGCAAAATAGAATAATAAGAAAGCTGCATGGTTTAGTGAAAGGCTAACTGAACACGGAGAACACCGGGGTTCAAGTTGTAGCTTTGCTAGTCACTGGCTCTTCTTTACCCCCAACAGCATAATCCCTTATCTCTGGATTTCTGCTTGCTCACAAATAAAATAAAGTAGTTGTACTGGACCGCCATGTCTTCCGGCAGTCTAGGAAAACCACTGTTTACTGTGCATGTGAATCTCTTCTCATTTTATGGGTGATGGGATGGAGAGAGAGAAGAAAAGAGAAGAAAAAAGGGAGAAAGAAGGGAGAGGGAGGGGAAGACAGAGACAAAGAGATCTAAAAGATAAGTGTGACAAATTCTGCGACCTTGGACAAGTCATTTAATCTCCCAGTGACTTCCAGCTTCCCCATCTGTAAGCTAAGAAGGTTGAACGAGGTCATTTCTACCATCTTTTCTGATTTTAACTGTAGTGCCTTTTCATTCTACTTTCCTCCTCAAGCCTTGAATCCTGACCTAGAAATCCACTGTACCTTGTAAATGTTTTTTACAGTCCTTTCAAAATTCACACCATTGTAAGTGATCAAAGCCTAGAGAATGAATTTAAATCTAAAGTTTAAAAAGTGATTTCAAATACCTTCCAATAACACTAAACTTTTAAGCCCTTTCAGCATAAATCTTGGGGAAAAGGCTGCTATCCTCTGACTTTTTTAGAACTTTAAATGCAGACCTTCAAGACGGACCCATCTTGGGAAGACTGGCCACAGCTCTGCGGGGCGGCCAGGGGAGCTCTAGGAGCATCGATACGCACAACTGCGATGATCTGGGAATGTGCACTAAGATATCTCACCCCCTTACTGAACCAGAACATTCTCCGTCTTGCCAGTGTAGACCCAGCAACGCCCAATAGGCTTCCTTGGACCTGAACACCTGGGGTATCGAAAGTGAGGATCAGAGGAAACAGGAAACAAGGCAAACAGGCCCCTCAAGGCGCCCATTTGTGAGCCCCGACACTCACAAGCAGACCCTGGTGATCGCCCCCAAAACACATCTCTGACAGCAGGGTACCAGGAGTGTTCTGTTAATGAGTCATTTGAATGTACTTTTTATATTCTGGGCGACCATTCAACCAACAGCTACTGAATACTTGCTTTGTGTCCACTGTTCGGACACTGGCCAGCAAAGAAGAATAAAGATGCTCAGTTAAGTTTCTTAAATACGTACACAATACACATATAAATACGTGTACATAAAAACATGCATTTATGTAAGTTAAAGATACATTTTGTGACAAGTCCTTGGGTTCTCTTTTTCATCCAACAAATATTGGCCAGCAGTCCAGGCCATGGGGGTATGGAAAACTCACGGCCCTCACACCCTAGAGGGGAAGTCAACATACAGACATCTGTAACCCTGGGGTTTGCATCTGCCTCTCATCTGAAACTTTGAGATTCTCTTCATTCTGTGTTTAGAAGGTTGAAGAGCCTCGGCGGGCCACCACTTTAAGGCAGTGACTCTCAACCAGGGCCAATTTTCCCCACCAGGGGACAAGGCCTGAAGTTGTCTGGGGGTTGTCAGCACACGGGGAAGGGGGTGCAACTGACGTGTGCTGGGCAGGGGCCAGGAACGCTGTTCACTGTCCTGCGGCAAAAAATCACCAAGCGCAAAATGTTCATGGTCCTGGGACAGAGAAATTCTGATGAAAGTGTGTGTGTGCATTCTCAAAATATTAGGGTTAAACTTCAAAACTCAGGGATATTTATCAAATCAGAAAATTTAAGGAGAGAAGCCTGAGGTTAAGTGAAAAAGAAAAATTTGAAGAATCAAAGAAAAGCGATTCAATTGAATTTTCATGGAAATAATAAACATTTGCAGGACGACATTAATGTTTGCCTTCCCTGGGAGGAAATTCAAGGACATTTACAACTTGTAACAATTTCTTTATATAATACATGGCATAAAATGGTGTCCTACCTCCCACTTCACCAGGGGGAGGACGGTGCCCAAATCTGCCTTCGGTTTTCCACCTTGTAGGGCCCACCAGTTTAAGACCTTCCATCTCCCCGTTACGAGCAGAACTTATCTCCAGAAAGACACATGGGCCCTGAGGCCTAATTCAGGGTTGGGAGAAGGCTGTAACTCAGACATCCGACAATCAATATTCCAATTTGGAAGTTAGCACTTTGGAGCCAGAACATTCAGAAGCACACATAAAGGATCTGCTTATGATTGAGGTCCAACTCCTATTTATAATATAATCACCTAATAAAAACAATAATGGCCTCTGGCTGACTTTACACAGCATGCCGTAGCACACAAGCTCCATAGAAGGGTTTTCACAGATCTTGCCTTCAAGAAAATACACCGAAGTTCCTGTTTTTCTCTCAAGACTACAGAGCCCATACAAAAATATCTTTTTGCTTTCAGAGTACCTACACACAGGATGTACAGTAGATTACCTTATAATATGATACCGTCCTTAAGAAACCGTTCTGCTTATAAATGTGACCTTTAAGATGAATATATAATATACCTTCTGGGTTCTCCCCATTGCAAGCAAAAATCAGCTCTCCCCCCTTCCATGGCTACCTTAAACAAATAAATCAAGATGCCCGCTGACTGACAAACTGAGCTGCTCGGAGGTTTGCTCCATCCCTCTGCCTCCTCTGACCATGACCACGCAATGATGCTCAACAGTGATAAAAGGTTAACAACAGGTAACTGGACTGATAAGCCAAGCTAGTAGTTAAGCACATGTAATGTTCCCTGAGGACAGAAAAAAAATCGTGTGTGTGTGTGTGTGTGTGTGTGTGTGAGAGAGAGAGAGAGAGAGAGAGAGAGAGAAAAGCAGTCTAGTCTAGTACAACTCCCTGCCCCTCCAGGCCCAGTTGAAAGCATTTCTGTCTAATGGAAGATAAAAGACAATAATGCATAGCAGCTACAAGTGCAAAACAGTGGGGAGATCTCGACTATATAAATTTATCTACCTCCCAAATTGTCTGTGCTCTATCTTTATTATCTATGTTCCACTGTTTGTACATCTGAAGATTACCTCCTGAATCTATTTGCAAAAGTGGATGCAAAGAAAGCAGCAGTTGCAAATTCTGGTCCAGAGGAATGAACGGGGAACGGTGGCTCCCCTCACCACCAGCACAGGCACGAGCAGATTTCAAGAACATAATCACTAGGTTCTTATAAAATTCAAGTGCATTTTCTCCCATTGAAAATTATGTATCTGTGGCACCATTCTGAAATGCATATTGGAAGATACTTAAAGGATTATTGAAGAAAAACTAGATATAATTTTTCTAGTCCTATTTCTGACCCCTCCACGAAGCATATCCCAAAGGAGGAAAAGAAGTACATGCTTTTTTTTTTTTAAACCAGAAAAATTCTTGATTGCCAAGCCTTTCTATGGCACAATCGAGGAGACACATCCTTTTGCTGGGGACTAAATGTGCTGACACAGATATGCTCAGTGTACTCGTGACAAACTGGAACACATAAAACCACCAACAAACAAACTTTTGCTTTAACAGTAAATATTTGTTGAATAAATAAACAAATGGCTATTTTATGATTGATGACAAGGCTAAATGTTTTGGCAGATAAGTAAACAAGAAGAAACAAAAAAGTCCTAAGAATGAATGAGCATTTTTGTCAAAAGCATTTATAATACAGATCACCTAACAGGAAAAGTTTTGTAACTTCAATGCCTTATTTGCTAATAAATCAAAAACATGTAAACCACTATTAATTTCGATAAAACTTCTATATTAAGCAAAACATTATTTCTTGCCTGGAAACAACCTTTTGATGGAAGTGACTAATCTTACAAATTACCATTCTACTAATATTTGACATAAAAAGAAATTCATCCCAGAGTAAACCACCTTTCCAATTTTGCTGAATAAATTCAAAGTTGCATCATTCGAGGAAAATAATAGAGTATTTAAGTTGCAAAGAGCTTTAACCTCTCTGAGCGACCTAACCAAGTCCTTCTTCATTCCCCTGCCCTCCTTGGACACTGACCTCTCATCTCAAAACAGAACAACCTGGCCCTGCCTGAAGGTTCTACCCGGGTAGCTCTCAAACCCTGGCTGCACACTGCAATCATTTATGGATCTTTTATGAAAATACCTGGGTTGCACCTTCCCCAAGACAATGATGCAATTACTTAATTGACCTGTGCAGAGGTATTTACTTATTAAAGAAAACTTAATGTGTAATCACTGCTTGGGGGGCTCTGCCTCATCCCAGGAGTACAGCGGAAGCTCACCCATTAGAACTGGAATGCCAAAGTCCCTACCTAATTCTCACAGGGCTCAGCATCCCACTTCCTATAGCTGGTCCTGCGATGACCTGCCACCCTGTCCTAGACCACAGGCTTCTGCCAGGATTTAGGGACACTAATCCCAATGCCAATACCTTCGTTTAGGGCTCGTTCTGCCACCTATTTACAGGTCCCAACACTTTTGTACCCCAGGTTGTGTCACAGAACAACACATGTATCATCTGATGGGAACAAAGGGACTCTCAAGGCCCTAGTCTTGAGCTTACCCTAAGCAAAGCTCTCCACATAAGCAAGTAGCTATCCGACTGCCCACTCACTTCCTCCACCACAGCCAAGCAGGCTTGGTGATAAGCTCTTAGTACTGTGCTAAGTGCTTGATCAATGGGATTCTTAGCAAACCCTCAAAACTGCCCTCTAAGTCAGTCAACATTACTGCACTACTTAAGTAGTGGAAGAAACTGAGGTGATATCCTTGCCTCAGATCAGAGCCAGGAAGAAGCAGAGGTGGAACTTGAATGTAATTCTGATGACAAAGGCCACTGTCTGAGTCAGATCTGCTATAACAAAAAAACCACATGCTAGGTACCTTGTAGACAACAGAAATGTACTCCTCACAGTTCTAGAGGCTGGGAAGTCCAATGTCAAGGTCTCAGCAGATTCAGTGTCTAGTGGGGCCCACTTTCTAGTTCATAGAAAGCCTTCTTCTCGCTGTGTCCTCATATGGTGCAAGGGAAAATAAATCTCTCCAGAGTCTCTTTTATAAGGCTACTAATCTCATTCCTGAGGACTCTGTTCGCATGACCTTAGCACCTGCCAAAACCCCATCTCCAAATACCACGGGATTGGGGGGTTAGGTTTCAACATATAAACTTGGGATGAACACAAACATTCAGTTTACACCAGCCATGCTTCTAACCACCCTTTGGTTGC
The DNA here is from genome assembly GCA_004026765.1 of Micronycteris hirsuta. Classification (NCBI taxonomy): domain Eukaryota; kingdom Metazoa; phylum Chordata; class Mammalia; order Chiroptera; family Phyllostomidae; genus Micronycteris; species Micronycteris hirsuta. The sequence goes on from PVJI01003259.1 coordinate 69,024, forward strand.
CACAACAGCAACAGGTACACAATGCTTGCCCCAACCCACACACTGCTCTTAAGCTCTTAACATAGTAAATCAACACGTTTAGTCCTACCAGACCCCTGTGAGGGCAGTCAGACAAGGAGAGTAGGGCATAGACAATATATGAGAGATGCCCCAGGTCACAGAGCTAGTAAATGTCAGAGGCAAAATTTGAATCCAGGTCATCTGGCTCTAGAGTCCAAACTCTAAACCTCTCAGTCCCATTTTCTTCTCAGCCACCAAACCAGGTTGTCACTGAGGTGACAACAGCTGCCGTGACCCTCTGTTATTACTCTCAGCACACAACACAGGAGCACCATAAGTGCATGGCTGCTTCCACGATAGGCTGAAGCTAAGTGAATGTAACAGTTCCTCTTACTTCCATATCCTTCTAATCATACAGTAACTGGCATACAGCAGAAATGTAATGAAGAGTTGTTCAACCCATGTATTCATTCAGCAAATATTTTGTATATTACCTTCTAAGAGCTTCCAGGGATAGGAAGATCAACTGATCAGAGTTCCTGTCTTTAGAAGTTTATGTTATAACTACAGAGATATGGACACAATATTTATAATAATTTTATAGTGAGTGCACTAACAGAGGTATGAACGAAGTGCTGGGAATGTGCTGCAGTGATTCAATAAAACACAGAAACTCCAGTCTCCTTTTATTAGGGCCCCACTGCCCGATGTTCCATGTCAACTCAACCAATCTGGCGCTTCTCTTAAATATTTCCCCCAAACCACCTTCTGTGCTAGAACTGACTCTGAAACACTGCGCTTTGAGATAGGCAGCCAGTAGCTGAGCCCTCTCTACTCCCTGCCCTGGGATTTTCTGCAGGGCCTAGCAAAGTGCCTGGCACACAATAGATGCTTAATAAACTTTTCATGAGTGAGTGGGTAAATGGATGAATAAATGGAGAGATAAAACTGTTCTAAGATAGAGACTTACCAAAACACACAGCCAATTGAGAAATTGCCATCATCACCTAGTTTTATTAAAGGAAAAAACAGAGCACTATCAGGCTTAATGGTTCTTTTCAACAAAATCCGCCTTGTTGAACACACATCCACATACACACACACGCATGTGCATACACACACATGACCTCAGTGAATTATGTTATGTTCACTTGGCCCAGCAAGGCTATCATTCAGAATTGAAGGTGAAATAAGGAGCTTCAAAGACCGGAAAAGCTACAGGGGTTCACAACCACCAAACCAGTATAACAAGAAATGTTAGAAGGCCTTTTATAAGAGGAAGAAAAAAGAAGAGAAACATAGATATAAAGAACAAAATGGCAATAAATACATGCCTATCAGTAATTACCTTAAATGTAAATGGTTTAAATGCTTCAATCAAAAGACAGTGGACAGCGGAATGGATAAGAAAATAAGATTCTCAAACATGCTGTCCAGAAGAGACCCACCTCAGAACAAAAGACACACACACACACTGCAAGCGAAGAGATGGAAAGGATCATCATCCAAATGCAAACAAACAACAACAACAAAGCCAGGGTAGCAATGCTGGCATCAGACAAAGGAGACTTTTTTTTAAAAAGGCTATAATAAGAGATAAATAAAGACATTACATAACGATAAAGGTACCAACCCAACAAGGGGCCATAACCCTTATAAACAGTCATGCACCCAACACAGGAACACCTAAATATATAATGCGAGTCTTGAAAGACATAAAGGTAGAGACTGACAATAACACAGTCACAGTGGATTTTAACACCATATTAACATCAATGGATAGATCTTCCAGGAAAAAAAAATCAACAAGGAAACAGGAGCTTGAAATGACACACTAGACCAGATGGATTTAATTGATACTTTCAGAGCATTTCACCCCAAAGCAACAGAAATACATTCTTTTCAAGTACATAGAACATTTTCCAGGATAGACCACATGTTAGGACACAAAACAAGTCTCAATAACTTTAAAGAGACTGAGGTTGTACCAAGCATCTTCTCTGACAAAAATGGTACAAAACTAGAAATCAATTACAAGGAAAAAACAAAACCACATAAACCCAGGGAGGCTAAATGACATGTTACTAAACAATGAATGCATCAACAATGAGATTGATAAAGAAATCAAAAGATACCTTGAGACACATGAAAATGAGCACACAACAAACCAAATTTTACAGCACATAACAAAAGCAATCCTGTGAGTGAAAGTTATAGTAATACAGGCCTACCTCAAGAAGCATAAAAAAATTCTCAAATAAACAACTTAATCAACCAGAAAAAGAAAAAACAAAGCCCAAGCAAGTTGAAGAAAGGAAATAATACAGACCAGAGCAGAAATAAACAAAATAGAGTGTAAAAAAATACAAAGATCAATAAACCAAGCACTAGTTCTTTATAAAGATAAACATGATGGAAAAAAGAGAAAGTACCCAAATAAGTATCAGAAATGAAAGAGGAGAAGTAACAACTGACAGCACAGACATACAAAGAATTTTAATAAAATATTATGAACAACTATATGCCAACGAACTGGTCAAAATGGATAAATTCCTAGAAACACAATCTTCCAAAACTGAATAAAGAAGAATCAGAAAACCTGAACAGAATAATAACAACTCATGAAATCAAAGCAGTAATCAAAAAATTCCCAGTGAACAAAAGTCCTGGAGTAGATGTCTTCACAAGTGAAGTTTACCAAACATTCAAAGGAGAACTAACAACTATCCTCAATTATTCCAAAATGTTCAAGAAAAGGGAAAATTCCCAAGCTAATTCCAAAACCAGATAAAGACACTACAAAGAAAGAAATTATTGGCCAATATCCCTGATGAACATAGATGCTGAAATCCTCAACAAAACATTAGCAGACTGGATTCAGCAATAGATTAAAAAAAAATCATATACCCTGATCAAGTGGGATTTATTCCAGGGATGCAAGGTTGGTACAATATCTGCAAATCAAGTAACGAGATATACCACCTCAAAAAAATGAAGGATAAAAATCGCATGATCACATCAATCGACACAGAAAAAGCATTTGATAAAATTCAGCAGCATTTATGATAAAAACTCTCAGCCAAGTGGGAACAGAGGGAACATAACCTCAACATAACAAAGGCCACATATGAAAAACTCACAGCTAACACATGCAACAGGAAAAACTAAAATGGTTTCCTGTTAAGATCAGAAACAAAACAGGGGGGTCCTCGATCACCACTCTTATTTACATGAGATATTGGGTAGTAAATGTCTTTGTGAAACTGCCAAGCCCTATAAAAGGTAAATTGTAATTGCCCCAACTAAGTGCAGTGCAGATGAGCAAATCTGTGCATTTGGAGGATGGAGCGACCAATTTTGTTTTCACACTTGGGTGATCTGTGCCTAAATCAAAGGCAAACCACAACATATGCTTCTGCGCGAGTTTTCTTATTTTTAGCAACGCATCAGGGAGAAGGAGTCACTGGAATGGACACAATTTGGCAAAGCATCAGAGAATGCCTCAGCAACTTGGAGGTGGGTTCAGAACATATGTTAACAGCTTTTTTCACGAACCCAAAAGGAGACTAGTGAGGATTGTCACTGCTTACTAAAATTGTTGCTACTTTAAGCGTTTCCTACCTTTGATCAGCTTCCCTTTAAAGTAAATGAATCGTAGTACAATAAGAAAGAAAAAAAGCACTGGAAGAAATGTCGAAAGACCTGGCTCCTAGATACTGCCTCTGTCACAAGCTAAGCTATAAACTTTGGGGACTGAAGCTACTAACCTGGAGTTTCCAAACTGATGTGGGTGGCTCTGGGGTGATTGTTTTCACACATGTCTCAGGGCCTAATAGGAGGGACTGTCAGCTGAGAACCGTCCCCAAGTTTTTACCAATTACATTCAGTGGAGTCACATGCGAAATCTCACTTTTAAACAGGTTTCCACTGATTCAAACACAACACGCAAAAACCACTTTGAAGTAGAAGGTCTCTAAGATTCTTCAAATTGTGACATAAGGTAATTTTATGAACCCAGTCGCATCCCATTGCAATTAGGAGCTGTGAAGATAAGGAGTACTTGCCCAAATCTACCTTCTAGTTACAAAGCACAAACCAACGTATTTAATGAAGCTACAGAGCAAGAATCATCTATTCAGAGTGAAATTAATACTACGGCTCACAGGCAGGTTTGTTATGAATATGTGTTAGAATAAAGGTGGATTGGGTCTTTCTCCCCCCAGGCACTGGCTACCTACTTTAGCAATAATTTGATCATCACATGTTAGCAACTGTCTGTGGTTGGAAACAGGCGAGCCAGCCTCCATCTTTCAACCAAGAGGGCGCCCCAGGTAACACGGACAAGACTGTTTGCTCGTCGGTCAGCTGGAACAACTCCCTCCTGTGCGATGCACATGAGGACAGATTCAGCATCACTCATGGGATAAAAGCTGATCTCCAAGTTGCATGTACAATATAATTTATTACTCTCAGCATTTTGCAGACACGAAAATTGAGACATAATAGAAAGAAATCAAGGTCAAGAACTTGCTTTCAAATGTGGTCCACCATTCATTAATGTCGTGACTTTAGATAAGTTATTCCACCATTCGTACCCTAGTTTTTCTACGTGCCAAATGGAAATGGTGACAGTAGTTCCTATGTAAATCGATGTGGCTCTCTTAGACAAGTACTCGGCACATAGCGGGTTGGCCATTAAGTTCATTTGCTTTCTTCCCCTAAGATGGCTCTAGTAGTGCTTAGTTGTCTTTCACTCCATTTGAAGCAATTTTGTTAGAATGTACAGTCAGAGCTGTCGTATCAGTGTGCATTTAAAAATAATTAAAATTGGTGAATTATTGTGTAGCCATTTTAATATTAAAGATAGAAGAAAATAAGTAACATTTTGGCATATTATGCTTTATTATTTCAAGAAAGGTAAAAATGCAAAAAAAGATTAGTGCAGTGTATGGAGAAGGTGCCGTGACTGACGGAACGTCAGTTTTGGTTTGCAAAGCTTCATGCTGGAGGTTTCCCGCTGGACGAGGTTCCATGAGCACGTAGACCAGTCGAAGTGGACAGCGATCAACTGAGACATCAACAGAGGACAATCAACAGTCTGCCACGTGGGAGATAGCCGACATACTCAAAATATCCAAATCAATAGTCACTGGTGAAAATAAAAAACGTGTCTTTTATTTTATGGAAAAGACCATATGGACTTTTTGGATAACCCAACAGTAAACACTCGATTAATACCAGTCATTGCTTTTATTATTTTAATTGTCAGTAAGTTAATATGTGCCAAGCACTGGGGAAAGTTTTAACATACCATCCAATGAACATTTATTGAGCACCTATGAACTGCTAGACACTGTCCTTCATTGTCAATGAGTCCCACAGCCACCATCTGAAGGAAGTGTCATTATTTTCATTGTGTAGATATGAAAACTGAGACTTAACAAAAGTAATAACCCACTAAATATTAAAACTGGCTGACCCAAAGCTAGAAGGCGTTATCTTTTTGCTTGAGGCAGCTGTGAAGCTGAGATGGTGTTGTGTAAATAAAGTACCTAGCTGCCCAGAGTAAGTACTAATACACAGTACCTACTACCATAAACACAATCACTTACATTACCACACTGCTCAATGCATTGTTTCCCAATATCAAACATAACACCTTTGTATTTTTTTTACCATATCTGACACCTGAGTCTTTGCTTACTGAATAATTTTATTTAACGTAACCAGTATTTTAGATAATTTAGATAAACTGCTTAGTACAAAGCCTGGAACACAGTGATAAGAATGAGCATGATGATGATAATGCATTTTACTATTATTATTATTATTGTGTGCCAATACTAGGGATACAAAGGTAATAGAGCAAAGGCCTCTCTGTTCATGCAAGACTAAGTCTGGTGGCAGGGAGAAGCAGTGGGGACAAAGAAACCAGTGCCAAGCACACCACTGAACATGTTACAGCAAAAGATATGACCCAGGTCTGGCAGGGAAAATCACGAAAGGCTTCACAGAAGAGGCAGCCTTTGATTTATGGTACGTGGGAATGCAGGATGTAGAGAAGTTTATCGAATACAATTTAAAGAGCATCTCCAACAGAGAGTCTGTGTCTGAGTGCTCCTCAAATCCCCAGCCCTAGCACACACATACAGCACGCTGATTCCACTCGAAATGTAAGAGGTGATGATTACGAGTTCCCTATACCTCCTCCAAGATTAGGCTTCACCCCTCTCCTGAAATCTCTTCATCCCAGAAACTGTCGGGAAGGGTGAGGAAAGTGTAATCTGCTTGCTCTAAAGCAACGCAACCGAATGGTCCTTTGTCATTCCCAAAGGGAGGCTTGTACACGACAGGCTAATCACTTGCAAAATTACCGCGAGGAGCTGGTTCTTAGTTATGTACAAGCAGAACAACATTCAAAGCATCTTCACATGGTTGGTTTTATAACTCAAGAAAGACTGTTCTGATTTAGCTTATTTTTTCCAATTCAAACTCAGAAGGTAATGTAACAAATGGATACCGGTACCTGTCAAATGAGAGGGAAACAGAAATGCAGGAAACAAGCCCTGGGTAATCAATCCAGGCTTCTTACATCTGTTCATGGAGATAGCGCAATCATTTTGGCATCCAGAGCATAAAGCATAAGGCTCTTGCGTATTTTTATATGGAAGATGTTACTCTTAAAGTACTGATGTGTCAATGTCTGTAGATTAAATACTGCCTGAATCACAGAGCTGTGTATGCCACTCATGCAGACTGCTTGCTTGTTCTCTTTCCTTCCATACGGAAGGTCTCCGTTTTGTTTAGGTCCAAAAAGCAACCCCACCACATCCAAGCAAAGCTTTCAGTGGAAAATTTTTATGAGGAAACCAGTATCCCACGATTTTCTCCTGCACACACCATCTGCCTTGGCTAGCCTGCCATGCACAGCGGCTCCAAAATCCACTGAAATAAATCTGTGCACGTACAATCAATTCTCAAAGAATATGACTTTACGGCTCCTCTGTCCATACCAAGCCCTTAATGTTAACAACCGAGCATGGGTTTCGAGATTCATCTCAGAACTGATGGTGTGAAATTAAACTTCTAGCCCACTGCTTTCCCAGAACTAATGAGAGCCTCTGGTCCTGCGTGACCTGGCCCTGAGAGCCTCCCCACACTGGCTCCCAAGTCGAGATGCTGAAGGCAGATGTGGCGGCTCCTTGAAGGTCACAACAAAGCAGCTCCTGGATGGCTTGTTCGTCTGTACACAGGAACACAGCCTCTGCTCTGAGGCTGAGGTTTTGCAATATGTCTCCAGTATACAGGACATACTAATGCGTTCATTTTCCTTCTCTCTCCCTCAGTTGAGAGACATACCCACACTGCTGCCCACCTTATCTGAAAGTGAACCAACATGGCAACATGCTGTGTGTGGTTGGGGAGAGCAATACCAAGCCAAGAGTCCCTCATGCAACAGCAAGGGAGGAAGTGTTGGGTGATGGCTGAGCATCAGACAGATGAGACACCCTGCTCTGCTCATCACCGGCTGCCTACCGCTGGCCAGGTTGCTTCACTTAAGAGTCTGTTGCCCCTTAATGAGGATGAGTCCTTACCTGCCAGTGTTGATGTGAGGCTCATTCATTCATTCTTTCAACAAATATTTATTGAGTGATATATGAGTTTTCTATTGCTGCCCTAACAAACATAATGGCTTGAAACAACACAACTTTATGGTTTTCAGTGCTGTGGATGTCTGACGAAGGTCTCACAGGGCTAAAAATCAAATGTCAAGAGGGCTGCATTCCTTTCTGGAGCCTCTAGAAGAGAATCCACCTTCTTGCCTTTGCCAGCTTCTAGAGGCCACTGAGTCCTTGGCTTGTGGCCCCTTCTTGCACCTGCAAAGCCAGCAATGGTAGGCCGAGTCCTTCTCATGCTGTAATCACTGGTTCTCTGTAGCCGGGAAAGATTCTTAGCTTTTAAGGGTTTGTGTGATTATATTGGGCCCACTTGGATAATCCAGAATAGCACCTCATTTTAAGGTCTCTAATCTTAATGCCATCTACACAGTCTCTTTGCCACATAAAGTAACATATTCACAGGCCCAGAGGATTGGGGCATGGGAATCTTTGGGGTACCATCACCCTGCTTACCTCAAGCACATACTGTACACATCAATGAACAAAGGAAGATCTCTGCTTCAAGGAGTCGAGATTCTAGGGCAAATGATAAACAACAGATATAAAAAATCAGCAAATAATTCAGTATGCTAGAAGGCATGAGTCCTATAGAAAAAATAGAAATAGAGGAAGAAGGTATAGGAGAGCAGACTGTAGTACTACAGATGGTTTTAGTGTATATTAGAGAGTGAGCTGCTGGTCAGAGGGTGGAACACATGCAACTGAGGTTATGAAAGGGTTACATTTATTGGGAAATAACAAGGTCATTAATTTTCAAAAATGTATTTAGAAAGCCAAGCACAGACTAGTTCATTTTTGTTCCTCCCAAGGGCAATTATTTTTCAATGAAAAATGGCCTGTTAAAGTTTGTCCCTCTGACTCTCAGGCTGGGCTACCTCGGCTCAGGATGGAGTAGGCTTTATAGCACAGAGAAGAGTCCAGAGGTCCAGCTCTGCAAACTACCAGGTGAAAGACCTGGAGACATCTTTTCCTTTTCAGACCTCAAGTTTTCGTGGGTTCATTGACACCTGTTCTGGAGTCTTATGCTATTTGGAAACTAAAGATCAGTAAGCGTGGTACCGGAATAAAGACAGACCTGCAGACTAAAAAAAAAAAAAAAAAATACAGAGACCAGAAAAATAAAAAGTTTATATATATATATATATATATATATATATATATATATTCAAATGATTTTTTTGACAGGAGTGCCAAGACCATTCAATGGGGAGAAGATCGTCTCTAAAACAAATGGTGTTGGGAAAACTGAATGTCCACAAAATATTATTAATTTTTGCAAAGAATTTTATAAAATAATTTTTGCAAAAATTATTTTTTATGCAAAAGATTAAAGTTGGACTCCTACCTTATACCATATATAAAAATTACCTCAAAACAGATGAAAGACCTAAATGTAAAACTTTAAACTATAAAACTCATAAAATACAACATGGGTTTAATGACATTAAATTTGGAAATGATTTCTTGGATATGACACCAAGGTGACGGGCAACAAAAGTAAAAATAAACAATTAAACTACATTCCAAGGACACACTCACCAGAACAAAAAGGCATGGGAGGAAACATTTGCAAATCATAAATCTTATAAGGGGTTAATATGCAGAATACATAAAGATCCCCCATAACTCAACAACAGCAGCAAAAATAACCCAATTAAAAATGGGCAAATGACTTGAATAGACATTTCTCCAAATAAGATACACAAATGGCCAACATCAGTATGCATTAAGGAAATGCAATTCAAAAACCACAATGAGGTGTCACCTCACATCCATTAGGACGGCTACTATCAAAAAAGAAGAAGAAGAAGTGTTAGAGTAGATGTGGAGAAACTGGAACCCTTGTGCACTGTTGCTGGGAATTTAAAAAGGTTCATTTACGATGGAAAACAGTATGGTATTCCTCAAACTACTAAAAATAAAATTACTATATTATCCACCAATTTCACTTCTGGGTATATATCCAAAAGAATTAAAACCAAAGTCTTAAGAGATATTTGTATATCCATGTTTATAGCAGCATTATTCACAATAGTCAAGAGGCGGAAGCAATCCAGTGTCCACTGAAGGATGAACAAGTAAACAAATGTAGTATATACATACAATGGAATATCAATTATCCTTAAAGAGGAAGGGAATTTTGAAGTATGCTGCAACATGGATGCACCTCGAGGACAGTATGCTAAGAGAAATGAGCCCGTCACAAAACAACTATGGTATGATTCCATTTACAGGCAGCATCTAGAGCGGTCATGTTCTTAGAAGCAGAGAACAGCATGGTTGCCAGGGTCGAGGGGCTGGGAGGAACGGGGAGTTGTGTGACAGGGTAGTTTCAGTTGTGCAGGAGGAAAAAATGCTAGAGATCGGTTACACAAAAGTGTGCATGTCTTTAACAATTAAAAGTGTAATGGTTAAGGTGGTAAATTTTATGTTATATGCATTTCACCACAATTAAACTTTTGTGCTGAAAAATGATACTGCAAGATCAGAAGGATGTACCTGCAGGATGTGTGAAGAGCATGTCGGAAATGCAGGCACTGCCCCGTGCTATGAGGTGCTCTCTGAGGAGACGTGGTGGTTTATACAGAAACACAAACCCCCTCCCAGATAATGAACAGCACCCAGATAAGGACAACTGTCTGCCCATGGTCACAGCGGCCACAGGACAGAGTTTCTCGAGGCTTCCGTGGCAGCCCACGCACTCCCACTGCCCAAATGAAGAACTGATGGATGAGCTACTATTCAAACACCGTGCATCATCACAAATAAAACATGTTACTACATCCTGAAAAGGTGAAAATTGGGCAACCTTGAGTCTAGGTGTTCCACATAAAACTCTCCCTTGGATTTCTGTTGTCCCCTTTTTGTTCTTCAGAATTCCAGAGAAATGCATAGGCAGAGGCGTGGCTTAGTCTAAAACAAGATGTGAAGAGAAAACAGCTTCGCACACTCATTTCTCCATGCAGGTGCTGGGCTTCCAAAAAATCACCTTTGGATCACCTGTATCACATTCACTCAGCAAAGAATAGTCAGCCTCTGCCCTCTGCTAGCCTTCGGCCAGGCCCTGGTGATCCCTAGATTCCTAAGCCATAGCCCCTGCCTTCGAGGAGATTCAGTCCAGTGAAGACTTAGAGACCAGAACCTGTAATTACATTTCAGGATGTGCAGAATCCAGAGGCAAAAGACAACGCGACACATTCAGAGGAAAGAGTAAATAGCTCAGTAAGAGTGAATTCGGGCTTAAGATGGAACACTAGATAGAAGAGAGACTAAGAAGTTACTGGGTTAGAACAAAGTGCAATTTAACTCTGGCCACATGACTGCGCGTTCCATTTTTTAAAAAAATGTCCCTGAAATGGCACGGTGCCACGGAGACTACCAAATGGTGCTTCACTTCATTGCTGATTTCATTTTGCTTACAAAAAATGGATGGCCCATTGATCACTCCCCTTGGGAGGTTATTTAAATATGTCCTTAGCCACCTCTTGAGAGATGCACATTCCAGTGAGTTAAGAGCATGGGTTGTAGAGTTAGCAACAACCAAGGTTTTTATCCCAACCATGTCTGTCACTCCCTAGGTGCGAGGTCTCAGGTGAGTGACTGAGCTGCTCGGTGTCTGCTTCTACTGCATAACGTGGGGAAAAAGAATGGCTCCTGTCTCACTGGGTGGTTGTGAGGGTTAAGTGAAGTAATGGATGTCAAGTGCTTAGCACATGGTAAGCACTTCATCAACGGTATTCATCCACTCATTCCTTCTTTCCTCAGAGATTTAATGGGCACTGTTCTACACACTGGAGGTTTAAGATAAACATGGCACAGTCCTCTTCCTCAAAAAGCCCTCAGGCTAGTGGGTCAAATACACATAATTATACAACAGGACAATAGAATGTCAATTTGTTTTCTCTCTCTACCACTCAGGCCCCTTGAAAAGGGGGCTCTGTCTAGTTTATCTCCGTAACAGGGAAGGAACAGAATTCTTATCCCTTTTAATGGCATCTACAGGGACTAAGAATGGTCCTGGAAAACTGGTGACCAAAGAACCTGAAACTGAACAGAACCTGTTATAGTTCTATATTCTATAACAGAGCCTGTTCAAGCTAGGAAAAAAAACAAACCTAGACCAAGTGAATAGATTTCTTCACTTTGCAGACGAGCAAATGAGACTGAAAAGATCAGAGTTGCCTCGGGTCACTCCATTAGTTGGGTCCTGGCTCCTGAGATAGTGTTCTTACCCCTTTCCACACAGCGCAACCTGGTTCTCATTCTTCATCATCTGCTCTTTTTAGATACATATTTCTCTCTCTCTCTGTCAAGAACATTATCTTCACACCAGAGTTTTCAAATGAAGAGAGGAAACCAAAAACTGCCCACTAGCTCTGCTCACACAGGCTCTGTGGTTCAGCAGGCCGAATAAACCCCGCCCCCACCACCCCCCAGCCTGCAGTGGCGGTGAGGAGATGCACGGAGCCAAGTCACGGGGATCTCAGCAGTGACATCAGCATACGCAGTCTGACCCTCTTTTCTAATGATATTATCCAGCTCCTCATGCTTTTCCCACTTGGAGGGTAGGAGTAAAGCTTTGGATTTAGGCAGCCAAAGGTCTGAATCCTGTTGCTTCACTTACTAAGTGAGAGACCTCAGGAATGTCACTTACCCTATCCAAGCCTCAGCTCCCTCATATGGAAAATGGATCTAATACCACGTACCTCTGTACGTCATCAGGAACACTAAGAGGCTGTGTGTGGCGGAGCAGCACAGGGCTGGGAAATAGCAAACCTCAATGATTGTAGCCACCAGGAGAGGGGAGAAAGAGGAGGAGTTAGTGTTAGCATTAGTAGTAGTATCAGAATTTTATCTTCCCCAAAGCATACAAATGAAATTCTCACTGGTCCACCTTTGATTTTTGAACTTTATACCTTTTGCATTTAGTGATAAAAGGCACTGTTGCCAAATCATGTTTGGTGTGTATCTGTGTATACACATACACACATCACCATCATCATCATCGTCCTTCTCCTAATCACATGGTAACACTATAAACCCACCAGGAAACTAAGGATCCAAGGTCAAAATGCCTGACACCAGCTCATTCCCATACAAAGCCAAGAAACAGACTTGAAATTAGGCATCTGCCACTAAGCCCATGATCCATCTGCCTTACTCATCCCATGCTCTTCCTGGGGTCCTACAGCAGTTTCTAGACAAAAGCTTCAAAGGTTTACTTCCTCTCCATTTCCAGGTACATCACTGAACTGCTGGAATCCGCTCCCAGTCACCACCCTCTCCTCTCCTGCAGTTACGGCCTCACAACCTTGCCCACATTTTTCCTTACACACTTATCCCGGGATGGGAGGGGGGTGGGGGAGGGGTGCGGGAGGCAGCAGCACATGCTTTCATGAATATGATTATTTCCCCTTCCACGTGAATAAACCTTGATATCATACATCTCTCTACAAAGATTTCTTTCCTTTCACATCCTCCTGATGTTTTTTAAACAAGAATCCTGTCCTTATAGGATCTTCCTATTGCCTAGCTCCGCAGTCTACATATACCCAGAACACTTCCATTACCCTAGCCAGCTGTGTTCCTCATGCCAAAATCATACCTGGTTTCTCCTCCCGTGGAGCCCCACGGGCTTTGGCATTTCATGCTACTTGTGCTTCCCCATCCTTGTGTAGGCTGTGCTGTCCCATACTGATGGGATCTCACTGACCTCCTCCAGCTGTCCTTGTCAACTCTCCAGCTTTGTCCCAAGCTCAACGCTCCCTCCTCTCTGTGTCTCGTGCACCTTCTGCAACTTGTGCCCCACCTACAGGTGGCCTGTTGTGTCCATCTGCTTTATTTTCTGCCTCCATCTCTTTCTCTGAAAGCTCCCCTCCCCTCCCATTTCCTTCTTCCTCTGTGCACTTCAGACAAAGACAGCCCTGTGTGACATGAGCTCAACTTCCTACCCCCACAACTCATTTCCCCTTCTGGTTTTCTTCTTATGCCTCTTGCTTATCCCTCATTATTTTATCGCCTTCCTTCTCCATGACCCTAAGTCTCTAATCTGCACCGAATGCTGCATCTTCTCACAAACTTACCCTTGTCTTACCCACTCTTAAGCCTCAACATTATTTCAAAACATGTCACCAGCTCTGTATTGCTTCTTTCATTCAGGGCCCTTGAAGCTCTTCCAGGTGTGCCTGCCTCCTTTCTGTGTCATCTTTGGGAAAAATGTTCAAAGGGATCCTCTTTTACACCACAGGGTAACTGTCAATTCATGCCTCAACCCTCTACCTCATTTTAAATAGGAGACATCACTGGGACCTTGTTTTATGCACCCCAAATACTCATCTTCTATTCATTCTTCCTGTTGTGGCTGTCTGGACTCTGATGCTAATTATTCCTCTCCGACTCCCCCAACCCAACTCCCCAATTTATCTTTTGTTGATTTCCATCTGTCCTTTATGCCCTCTACTGCAGATGGATTCCAAAAAGCAAATTTGATCAAATGATTTCCCAGATTACAAGGCTCCAATGGCTTCCCAAGACTTTCAACATAAAGTCAAAATTCTCCGGTATGAAATGCAAAGCACTTCATGATCTGATCCCTGCCTATCACTACAAGTTCACATTCCTCTGCTCGCCAGCCTCCAGGCTCACCAGAGAACAGTACCATGGGACCGCTTTGCACATACGCAGGTACCACTCTGGAACATATATGGTATAGTTCATGCTGTCCTGCCTCTAATGACATTCTTCTGTTGGGAATGCCCTTCCCAGGTCATTACAGACACAGTGTACTCCTATCATCCTTTATCTTTGGTCCTCTTATCCTGTGAGCCTCAACTCACAAAAGAAATGAAGGGTAGATGGAGAGAGAAAGAAAGACAGGGAGGGAAGGAAGCAGGGAAGGAGAAAGCAACTGCACGGTACACTCAGGTAATTTTCTGACCAATACCTATCTCCAGGTCAATTATAACTAACTTATTTCCAAAATGAAAGGTATACTAGGCAACTAGCCCTATATAGCAAGTCCTCGAACAAGGCCTGTTTTGGTATGCATTTTGTTAAAATAGTGATGAGATGCCATCAAAACTTAACTCTTGTTTATATCAATTAGCCTACAGTACGACTGGTTCCATTATCCATTGTTTCACCTATAGTCGCAGAACTTACCGACGATGCTTGAGGACTTGTTGTACTTCCCCTGACACAGTCCTCTGGACACTTAGATGCCCCGATGTAAATAAACCAGCATGATAATTACACCAACAAAATAATACGTAATATATCATACTCCAGAACATGTCTGAGTCCTTTATCTATATTAACTCATTTATGCCTCTGTAAATGGGGAGAAGGCACAAACATGTTACTTAATTTGCTCAAGGTCAAGCAGCGTTTAGTGGAGGGCCAGACTGTCAACCCCAAAACCAACTGCACCGATTGCATCTGTGGTCAGCTATTTTAAGTGGTACGACTAACACATACTCAACTTTCTTCAACAAGTCCTCAATATCTTGCATGCTCACTACCTTATTATAGATAAAAGTTTTGGCACTGCATGGCCCTCTTAAGAAGACCATAATGTTCTTCCGGAAGCCCGTCACGGTGAAAAAAATTAAGGAGTGTGAATCAGGAGACCTGATGGGATTCAAGTTCTATCTCTGTTACTCATTAGCTGCATGGCCTTAGGCAAATCATTTAACTTGGACTTCAATTTCTGCCTGTAATGGAGATAATCACACCTACTCCCATAGGAATGTTCTAAAGTATAAATTAGGTAATGTCTATAAAAATATTTGCAAAAGGTACTCATTCCAATTCTAGCAGCTCTAGTCAGATACCAAAATAACCATGATTATTCCCCTCACATGAAGATCACCTGGAGCTCCTTAATCCACGGACACTGAACTACTGCAAGCGTAGGCCCTGAATGGATCTGGTGGCGTGAATACTCAGAGCCCTGGCACGTACCTACCCTTTTTCTGGACTACATCAGTCTTATAATGCATAGCGTTACTCCTCTCAGACCTTCCCTTGAAAGGGCCGTCCTTGCAGATGTGACTTCGGCTTCCCCCAAGAATGAGACAAGGAAAAATCAAGGAGAGAAAGAAAGAAAAGCCGGTTCTGGCCCCTTTTCATTTTTTCAACCTATCATGACACACATAAGTTTTCAAAACTTTTTTGCGGTTTTCCCTCCTCTCCCAACCTCCCACTTACGAACTTGAACCCTGCTTATTACAGTGCCCAGCTGATGCCAGAGAGGAATCCTGCTTTTTGTGTACCCAATTGCCTAACCTACACTTGTGGCAATTTTCGCTTCAACGTCTGCATGCCCGATGACCATCTCAAGGGCATCCTTCCCTCCTCAAAGGATCCATGTGCTCATTTCTTGGAAATAGTTTATAAGTCTTTCAAACCCTGTTCCCGGCAGCCATGCTTCTTCTCCAGCTGTGTAGGAGAAGCTCATCTGATCCTCACCAGAACAAGTCCCTGACAGCTGGCATTTGAACCCAGGTCCCCTACCCACAGCCGAAGCTCATTCCAGAATAATACAATAGCTGGAGGTTTTGGGTTTCAAGAATGTTCATTCATTCACAAGTATTAAACAGCCCAGCACTTTGCTTGGCACTGGAGACACTCTGAGAGATACCCTTTAGGAGGTAAAAGGGATACAAAATATACTCAGAAAGGTATGAACAAAGAAGAGGCTATAACGGATGCACCTGTTACTTCATGATATATTTTGCCAGAAGGATGCAGCATGTATTATAGAATAAATCACAAGCATTCATTATAGAATCTTTCATACATAAGATAATCAGGAAGCACCATCAAGTCATGTTAGCAGCTGTATCTTCAAGATCTAGCTCCCTGCTTGTCACGTGGAAGACACACTTAAAAATAAAATCAATTAATTAATGCTTCTATATACTTAGTGAAGCTGGAAGCTCAAAGAAGCAAGAGTCCTAGGTGTTTCATGGTTCATTTTTTTACTTTAAAACACACATTTATTGAACATGTACTATGTGCAAAGATAGGTTGTAGGAATCAAAAAGGATGAAGACAGTTCAAGATCCCAGAGATATGTCTTGATGCTATCAAACGTAACCTTACAGGTGTCTGAAGCATCATCCTGCACCCTGCACCCTGCATGGTACTGTGCACCCTACATGGTACTTTTAAGGGCAGATGAATATATAACACACACAATGCAACTTTACATGGCCGGAAAGTTGCATTTGTAAAGAAAAATGTGGTGCTAATGTCAAGAGTAACCCTGATCACGATTTTTAATACTCATTTGCTTCTCCTAGTTAGTTTAGTTTGTATCAGGGTCCACTTATTTCCTTAATGAAATTTAATAAATCAGAACAGGCTCTTCTAGGTACATGTTAAAGACACTTTCACCAAATAGAAGTCAGCCCAAACTTCCCTAGTCATTTAACGTAAACTATGCACAGGCACACCTCGGGGACACTGCAGCTTCAGTTCCAGGACACCACAAATCAGTGAATGGCACCATAAAGTGCGTGGAGGGTTTTGCCTCCAATTTGTAAAAAATGCAACATCTGTGAAGCGCCATAAAGTAAGGCATGCTTGTGATAAACACTCCCATGTACTGGGCATATGGTAAATTCATTCACTCATTTATTCCTGCATCCAAAATATATTTGTTGAGCGGTTACTGGGTGATGGGTGAGACAACGCTCCTGGCGACCAGGGGCTCAGAATCTTCTAGAGCAAACTGCCAAACTAGTACAGTAAATTTCAGCAAAGCAGCTGCACGAAAAGGAGAGATCTAGTCTCTCTGTCCAGAGATGTTTGATAAGACAGAAAAAGAGATAATTGGGTGGGTCTTGAAAGATAACTAAAAATGGTGAAGAAGGTCAAGAATGTAAGGATAATGTAATCCCATAATATGGAAGAGCATTCCCAAACCTGGATTTGTGAGTAGGCCTGGCATGGTCAGGAAATAACCGGAAGATCGATGTGGTTCAAGCAAAATTGTAGGTGGGGCTGTAGAGACAGAGATGAAGGCAGTAGAATGTCAAGTCACCAAGCCCCATGCTGTGCTAGCCATGAACCAGGGAGACTTGTTTTCACTGAAATTCCCTTGAGAGCCAGCAAGGGGCTGGGGGTGGGCGGAGGCAGGCCTGGCCGCCACACAGCCTGCACTGCACTTTCAGGGCCTGCCACTCCTTCCAGGCATGGGTGTGACCCAGGGAAGGCTAACTCCCCAGTCTCAGTTTCTTTTGCAAAGTGAAGAGGATAACAGTAAGTAACTCCCAGTGTGTTATGTCAGCTAAAGGAGCATTTGGAATAATGCCCAATCACAAAATATTTGCAATAATGATCCATCTCTAACAAAGTCATTACTGCTAGTGATTCCCTGAAAGGAGTTTTGGTTTTGCCAAAGTTCCACTTCAGACCAGCATTTCAGGCACTTCCCTTAACAGGTGCTTATACCGATTACCAAAGGCAGAGATGGAGGTCAGCAAACTCCTGCCTGGGGGCCAGATCCCCTTCACTGACCGTTTCTGTGAGTTTTATTGGAACACATTCATTTGTGTATTTTCTGTGGCTACTTTTTAGCTACAACAGAATGTTGATGGCCTATTGGGCAGGAAATGCTTATGATCTCGCTCCTTTCCGAAAGAGTTTGCTGACCCCAATATAAATGACTTAATGATATAAAGAAAGGTGTCATACACCTAAATAGATACACACGTGTATCTATAATCCAGAAACTTGACTCAAGGATTAGCTGATCATCCTTTCCTGCTGTGGCCATTAGCTTGCACTAGCAGTCCTCAGTGTTCTGCCATCCTGGGACCTGCTTACATGAGTGGATCCACCCGTCAGCCTGCATCATCCGCAGTGCGGCAGAGAACAAAGTTAAAACTACTACCTTCGGTCCTAGCAGATTGTGGGGGCCAACACAGGGGGAGCTTTATTCAAAGCAATCATTTTACTAGCGCAGGTTAAATTACATTCCCCTTTTTCTCTATCAGACAGACGTCAGACCCAATGGGTATTGTGTTGCAAAGACAAACTGCTGAAGGCAGAGAGCTTGGAAGATGCTGGCCTTCCCCGGGAAACACACAGTTACATTAGCCTCTAGTCTTGAAGTACAAAAACAGTCTTTGTGGTTGTCTGAAATACAAGAGATCGCAATCGCTGTTTACTGAACCTTAAACCTTGATAAAATAGGTTACTTTCAGCTCCTAAACTAGCTTCAGACTTACCCTTTCCTTAAGGAACTACAAAAGACACTGAGCTTGTAGGCACCACAACCCTTTTATTACGTTCGAATTAGGGGTTAGTGCAGAAGAAAGTGCTTTAGTGCCTTTCAACGAGACTGCACTGCAGAGGCCTCCGGAAAATGGTGGTTGTCCAGGCCCTCAGAGCAGTAAGTTCCCAATGGTTTCTGTGAGCACTGTTTTAATAGGCGCTCTTTAAGAACAGGAAGGGGGTCCGTGTCCATAAAAGCTCAAAACATTGGAGCTTAAATAGGTTAAACATATTTCTTCCCATGAGGACTTCTCAGGGCCTTTGCATTGTGCATTATGAATCTTCAAGAGCAAACAGAAAATTTAGAGGTTCCCAAATTTATTTGATGAAAGAAAGCCATTATGGGTCTGATTTTTCCTAGAAATGTAGCTTGGAAAATGTAGTCTTTAGATTACAAAAGCATTTCCTGATAGATGTGACCTACTTTACATAATCTCTCAGAAAGCATCTACTCATTAAAAATTAGGGTTTTGGAGTTTTTTGGCCATTCTGCCTATTAAAGGAGCAACAATGACTAATTTACATATTAAATCTTATCACTCAGCATCGAGGGAAACAACTTCTAGGAGACCATCTTCGCAAAACTCAGCCTTACAGACTGCCTATAAGCTACCAAATTGGATGTCATATATCAAGAGTAATTTAAGGAATGAATGTCCCTTGAGCCACTACTGCAAACCAAGAACTGCCACAGAATTACTCTGTATTCCCATTTTGCAAATGAGGAACTTGGGGGCCAGAAAGTAACTTTCCCAGCTACAAAATAACCAGCACTGAACTCACATGTATCTACACCCAGGTCTCAATAACAGGAAGTGATGCGCGTGCTTGGACAGCGCTGAGAGAGCCTTGCACAGTGATGGAAATGGTGTGCATCTGTGCTGTCCACTACCTCTACTGCAGCAGCTACTAGCCACGTGAGGCTCCTGAGCACTGCACTGTGGCCAGAGTGACTGAGCATCTGGATGTTTTATTACATTTTATTTAGTTTAAATGTAAATAACCATGGGGGCCCATAGCTACCATACTGGAGAGTAGATTGATACCATTCCTTTCTTAAATACAGAGGCTACGCTACTCAATGTTACAGACACCACCAAGCTATCAGTTTTCCACTGTCCACGTCAAGTTTTACCTTATATTACTAACCCAGGAGCTAACAGGTCCCAGAGACAGTACGTCGGAGGGAAAATGGACATGGGGCATGGCGAATATAGTAGAGAAAAGAAGTGAAAGTAGGAAACAGGGGAAAGCCACTGCACAGGCTAAAGGAGCATAGCCCACTGCGGGTATTCCTTGGTAAGGCCAAACCACCCAAAGCATTTTAATAAGTTCTAAGGTGGGCTAGACAGACACAGCAAGGTCAAGAGCACCCAGAAGTCTAGATGAATCAGAAAAGGGCCAATAGGCTCTAAGACACTATGTTTTGCTTCCATTATTCTGTTTAGTCACTGAAGCGCACAAAAGGTCTGAATGCTCAAAACATTAGATGCAGGTTTAGAAAAATCCATTTAACCTAACAGCTTCTGGCTGAACAGGGAAGGTGAATGATGTACAACTGACTTTCTGGGGCCCCTTGGAAGTCCTGTGTTTTTCAATTCTTCTTGCTAACCTCTGACACAGATCCCAGGACTCCACATTTGGGGGGAAAAAAACAAAACACAGTTTTAGTTGTTACTTTTGTTTCTTGATTATTTGAATGGTTGATAGAAAACTAAATTATCAATTTCTCTTCGACTTGACAATTTTAGCAATTCATCATCAGAGATATCACACTGATTATAGAAATGCAAGCCAACCACTGAAGTTAAAAAGATGAGCTTTGAAATCACAATGTCTGGTTCAAACACTGGTTCTGCTTCTTAATAGCCACGAGACCTTGACGATGTGCTGGTACTTGACATCTCTGTGTCTTGGTTTTCTCATCTCAAAGCTAGGACAAGGATGGAATCTACCTCTTAGGGATCTTCTAACTGCTCATATAGCCAGAATGTAAGCTCTTCTTACTAAGTCAAGGGCCCAGTTCCTCTGAGACCTTGAACAAGTCACGTGTCCATGCCAAGTCAGTGGGGTTTTAAATCTACAGAATGACAAAAACAATGTTTCCTCTATACATGTCTCTCTCTTCTGATGTTCACTTGCAATAAGAAGGTAAAGCAGAACAATAATAGTTTCTCTTATATTAATAAAGTAAATGGTTTTTTCTGGGGTAAAAAAGAAACCGTTTATTCCAAAGAAATAATAAAATGTTACAATTAGAAGGATGCTTAGCACTCACTGCATCCAATCCCCGGATCCAAGGTGCACCCTGCTCCAGTACCCTGTGCCCTCAATTTTTTCAGCCTATGAAATTTGAGAGAGGGAGCACATTATCTCACATAAACCATTTCGCACAGACAGTTCTTTGAACCAACCTTGCTTTTTCTGAACTCCACACCTTGGATGGTAAACAGAGGAATTCTAATTCCCATTCCACATGGCAGATTTTTAAATGTTTGAAAATGGTGATTTTGCTTCACACTTCCCCCATACACCATACACCTGTGCCAACAAACACGTGTTTCAAAGTATAAATGTCTCTGGTTGCTTCTATTACTTTTCTAATTCTTTGAGCGACACTCTTTTCTTTCTTTTCTTTTTTTTTTTTAGTCATCACCAGAGGACATACTTATAGAGGAGAAGGGATGGAGGGAGGAAAGGAGAAAGAGAGGAATAGAAACATCAATATGAGAGAGAAACACCAACTGGTTGCCTCTTGTACATGCCCTGACCAGAGGCTGAACCCACAACCTAAGGATGTGCCCTGACCGGGAATCAAACCCATGACTTGTCGCTTTGCATGATGATGCTCCAACCGAGCCACACCGGCCAGGGCTTATTCTCTCTTTCTTTTTTTTTTTAACCATTCGACTAAACATATTCCTTCAGGCACACTCTAGTTTCATCGGTTCCCATTCCACTACCATTTATCTAATCTACTATGTTCCAGGCCCCGTGCTCGGCTCTAGGAAAAGGCGCTGAGTTACAGTCACTGTGCCACATTCGTGGAGTCACTACTTGGTATGGGAGACACATGTGCCCACACATACTTGAAGTTTTGATTGGCCCTCCAGAAGGCAGAGACAGGAATTCACTATTACCTTCTTTAGGTACTAAATTCTTCTGTTAATCTACCCTAAGGCTGATCGGGCATCTTGAATAGCCTATTGGAGCCTTGTATTAACTTAAATCAATTCCCTTCCTTCCCCAGCTCCTTCATAAGAGCAGCCTGATAGTCACTACATTCTATGTTGCTATAAATAATGGTTTGCACCTAGTGCAAGACTTTCCATTTAACTCCATTAAATTGTATCTTATTTGACTCACTCGCCCCTTCTCGTGTGGGAAGATCTGTCCTATGATTGTTATTTTGGCTGTTCGGTCTCTGTGTTATCTGTCAATCAGGCAGGCATACTTCGTCCACTTACACCCAATCCCTGAGAAATTGTTCACAACAAAGCCGCTTCCACAGGACTGCTCGAGTTTACCGGAGATGCCACCTACGAGAGGTTTTCCATTCGTGTCTGCAGTCACCATGATGGAGTGCCTCTCTGAGCGAGGCCCCAGGTGAGGGAGAAGATTATAAAGCGAAGGAGACATGGTCACTGCACTTGAGACATAGGAGCCTTAAGGAAGTGACTGTGTGTAGACGAATAGCGAGAATGTGGGGCCCAATGTGAGTGCCATGGAGCATGATCAGGAGAGCAGCTGATTCTGGGGGGGCGGGGGGGGGGCAGGCTCTAGAAGGCTTGAGAGAGGGGAGGGCAACGGCCAGGGCCCCACCAGAGGAGCAGGAGATCAGCAGGCAGTGGTGAGGGAAAGGGAGATAACAGAAACTTATAGTGTTTTTAAATGATGCAAGTGACAAAACTATTTTTTTTCTGGTTGTTTTGGAATATTTTTCTCCCTTCTGGAAACTTGCCTGAGAATGAGTCAGTATGATAAATCTCACAAACCTCTCCTGAACGACGACTATTTCATTCCACTTCCAACTTTTTTTTTTAATTTTTTTATTTATTTATTTATTTTCAGAGAGAGGAGAAGGGAGGGAGAAAGAGCAATGTACGGTTGCCTCTCACATGGCCCCCACTGGGGACCTGGCCCGCAACCCAGGCATGTGCCCCAACTGGGAATCGAACCGGGACCCTCTGGTTCCCAGCCCGTGCTCAATCCACTGAGCTACACCAGCCGGGCCACTTCCAACTTTTGACTTGCGAGTTTACAGGGATATGTATTTCTCTTCTACCTTAAAATACAAAGCAAAAAACTCTCCGCGTTTCCAAGTCTGGGGCAACCGCTTCTGGCCTTCATTTCACAACTCTGCATGTCTCAACAACACGCGCGCCCGTTGCCGTCAGCGAGGCCACGCACAGACGCTGGCTCTGGCCCAGGCGCTGGCCACATCGAGGCCTTTCCAGGCCCCCCCGGGTTTCGTCCCACTCCTCAGGAAGCGCCCTATTACGTTTCACTTTCTGTGTCGCTGTTAGGTCCTTGGAACGCTAACTCGAAGGCTGGGTTACAGTTTTGGTCATGCATCCCTCCAATGTTAAAGCCTCTCATCAGGGAAGTGCTGTCTGACCCCGGTGGGGCTTTCGCTTACAGACTTTGCACAGCTCTTCCCTCTCATTCAGGCTCCAGTTGAAGCTTGACATGATTACAGATGTTGGCAGGAGCCAGCAATGAGAATTCTTCTCGCGTGTGGCCACCGACTCACCATAAACAGACTTCCAGCCACAGAGAACCCAAGAGGCAAGGCAATTAAGAGCAAATGGTGTGTAGTGCAAGGGTTTTTCTCCATCGTAAAGGATGAGGAGGGGCCTATGGACAGGGGCTGTATCTTACTCTTCTCTGTTTTCTTAGCACTGTGCACAGCACCAAGCCTAGAGCCAGTGTTTAGTGTTAATAAACACTGAACAGAAGAGTAACATGATGAACGGAAGACGGCAGTTTCCTGATCTCAGAAGGGGGCGGCCCTAATTAAATAAAAATGCAATATTAATTTAAGCCTGAGATTCTAGGCTTGCACCATTTTGTGAGCTAAAGTAGGATGCTGACCAGCATATTTACTTGGGTCATAGGCATGCATGCTTTAGAAGGAAGGCCAAGGCTGAGAATCCCAGTCTCCTGCACAGCACACATGACCCCAAGGCCTCTCCTCAGCTCACTGGTCTACCGAGCACAGTGCTGAGAGCCAGGATCCCATCTATATACCCTAGACTGTTAAAGGTAAAAAGCCCTCACTTTACAGATAAGAAAATCTAGGCTGAGAGACATAAGGTGACTTGCCCAAGGTCACATCCCTAGTCACCTGAATAGGTCAGGCTGCATTTATTATTGCTTCTCCATGGAAGGTGACCATTCACATTCAAGGTAGAAAAATAATATGCATCAACTCCATCCATAATAGACCTAATGGACTCAATTAACCCCAAGGTTCTTGCCCTGCAAATCTAGGACAAATCTAGGACATCAGGGGCCAGAGCGAAGTGAGAAAGGCAGCTGCTCTGAGGTGGGTGGCACCGAATCCTCAGGGCGTGGTCTACGTTCCCAAGGCTGCGGGTACTCACGGATTGACTGCAGGGCTGCCCAGGCACAGCACTCACTGAATTCAAATTAGGGGCAGTTTCCAATGGATCAGGAGATAAGAGGGCCTTTAAAATTATCATTTGAGTTTCATTCAAATGTAAAACAGTGCTGGTGTGGGACAGCCCCAAGGCCTCACCCCTGGAGACCTCACCTCCCAGTGTGAACTGCTGGAGACCTGAAACACCATCACTGAGAGGCTGCAAGTCCACGTGAAAGTGAACAGGGCATGGCACTGCCCCATTTATTTTCTGGTTAATTTTCAACTCCTGAGGTGCAGAGGAAAAAACAGTAGGCTTTCAGCCTGTGGAGGTGTACCTAAAATGCTGCTTGGCACGCAGTAGGCACTTACTTAAGAGGCTGAATGAACAAAGGTTATGAAAGGTCACCTGACCTACCCACAAACTCCCCAGCTAGAAGTACCAAGCTGGATGGAGGTGAACCTACACATGACACTGTATGAAACAAGATTATTTAAGTTCTTCATGCCAATATCAGTCTTTTAAAAACAGCCACAAAGGATGTTTTTCCCATTGTCTCTGGTTAATAGCAACACATCTTACACTGGTCCACGGAGACCTCCCAAATGCGGGCCCTAAATGATCTCATGTAGCCTGGGCTGTTTATCGGAGACACTTCTCACATGCATCCACTGCGTTACCATTTAGTCATGCTGAGGGAAGAGAAGCAATCATAGCTTGTGCGCATCTAGACACATCACACAGTTCTTGCACAGTGCAATCACAAAATGGGATTTATTCCGTCTCAGGCACTGACGTTGATGTGGCTCAAACCTAATTTTCTAGAGGACAGCACAATTCTCATTGATTTGGGGAGATGTATTCACATTGTCTTGCTTTGCAGACTGGCTCTCCCAGAGTCCGTGCAAAGACAATCTCAAAACATCAAAACACCAGTGAGAACGGTGGGAGCTCTCTTCTCTTTCTTAAAAGCACTGAAACGACCTTCCCGCCAAAAGACCACATTCTGACATGACGGGAAGTGACATAGCATGGCCCTACCATAAGGCGCTGAATAATCAGAAATGTATAAAAGGATTCCATTATGTGCATGAAATGATTTACCTCTCTACTCAACTGCAAAAATGTGGCATGTCATATACATTAAAATGAAATCTCCCTGAGAAACTACGGAGTTAACTTTACATGGTGTCAGTACCTAAGCAATTTCACCACAACTATATAGGAGTTTTCTGGGATATTCGTATCTGTATTTGTTTTTGTCTTTTCCTGTAAGATCTCTAAATTATGGTTGCCAAATATGTACTGAGTGTCTCACTGAAAAATACTTTTCGTATATGGATACATACATATGAAGAGACGCCTGCCCTCAAGGAGAAGACACATAAAAGCACCCATTCTGCTGTACAAAATCACTTGTAAAAAACGTACGATAATAACAGAGATGAACAGAGCCTAGGTCGAGGGAGTCCGGGAAGGCTAATAAGAAAGAGGAGAGAGTATGCGCAGGGAACTCTGAACTGTATACCAACCATCACGTATTACTGTAGATGAACAAAGCAACAGTGTACATAAAATCAGAGGGTTACAGAGGGCGGGGATTTCAGAGATCGTTCATCCAAACCGTTCTTTCTCGGTTGAGAACACGTAGGTCCTGAGAAGTCACGTAAGTAGCTCAAGGACACACAGGTCTTCTAACGGACCTGATAACAGAACCCCCATGTTCTAGCACATCCGGGACTCCCTGCTATATAGTCCATCAGTGGTTCATTTCCTTCACCTGGACACAGGTAACTCAAACCAGCACAGGTGACTCAGCAGCGATGACCCCAGAGTTTCAGTCCCTTTTTAATATGGAGACCTTCTCTATGACTCCAGCTGGAATAAAAGAGCACTAAAAAGGGACCGGCATACCTGGCACTGCCCACCCCATTATACAGTAGCGACTGTCTAGTTAAAAGCTGATAACATGTTAGGGTGACACAATATCTAAATTGCGGTCCCTCCCGCCACTCCTGCCACAGCGAAAATGAAGTCAAAATATATAGCTAGATAAAGAAAAGGCCCCTAATTTCACGGTACAGTAGATGTTAGGACAAGAAAGGAACTTACACCTCTGAGGTCAATCTCATCGTAGAGTCAGGGAATATTAATTTGCTGGCATGCTTTATGCTGGAGAGTTTAAAGGGAAATGGGCACCAATGGTGCTACAAAGTGTCGACCTCTCTCCCGAAGCTGAGCAAGAGCAGTAAAAAGGAAACTGTTTTAGTCACCATATTTTATTGCACAAAGAGCTGAATCAGAAAATTGGAATATTAATAAAATATTTTACATGAATTTTGCTGATGAAATAAATAGCTTCATGCTCTTAGGAAGATCTGATATGTTGCAGTCACCTTTAAGGGCAGTGAATCCCTTTTTGTAATTACTAATAGGGATGGTTTAATTACACCCGTAAGTCCCAGGATACTGCTGCAATATACCAGCTGGGGGCTGAAGTGCCCACTCTAACAGATTCCTAGATTATCTCGATGCTGACATGCAAATCCCATCGGCTTTGATTTAAATACTTCTAGGAAGGGGTTTAGGCAATATATCTTTCACCTTATTCATAAAGAAAAATAATCACAATAGCTGCATCGATTTACTTACCTTGTTACCTCTCCGGGGCGCAGTTACCTACTTCCTGGAGAGGAGGAATGAGCTTGTGAACAGACTGTCACAAACACAGACAGAGGAAGACCAGACAGAGTCCAAACATCCCAATGCTTTTATAATTGGAAGACACATCTCAGGACCATCCTCTGGATAAGGAATGGTCCCATTCAATGATAGAAACCTGCTATGTAAATTGATAGCAATTCACAGGACAGAAAATTGTCCTCCTCATCCAACAAAGTGACTTTCTTATGAAGAGAATCGAGGGAACCAAGAATGCTTCAAAGATACAATGCAGTGAGTATCAATCGCATGGCATCTGCCCACCTGCCAAGCAAGTATTTCCCACTTTGATTTTCTTTTTTTTTTTTTAAATCAAAGTGTGTGGCCCTGGCTGGTGTAGCTCAGTGGATTGAGCGCGGGCTGGGAACCAGAGGGTCCCGGTTCGATTCCCAGTCAGGGCACATGCCTGGGTTGTGGGCCAGGTCCCCAGTGAGGGCCATGTAAAAGGCAACCATACATTGCTGTTTCTCTCCCTCTCTTTCTCCCTTCCTTTCCCTCTCTCTAAAAATAAATAAATAAAATCTTTAAATAAATAAATAAATAAATAAAATTCACTATAAAAAAAAAAAATCAATGTGTGGTTGCCTCTCGTGCACCCATCCCCCACAACTGAGGACCTGGCCTGCAACCCAGGCATGTGCCCCGACTGGGAATCGAACCAGCAACCCCTTGGTTTACAGGCCGGCACTCGATGCACTGAGCCACACCAGCCAGGGATGATTTTCTTTTGGAGTGTCACCTTCTTATTCCAATTTTAGTCCATGTAGTTTAGTGGGGTTGACCTCACCATCTGTCACCTTAGGTGGCCAATGGGCATGAATTCTACCTCCCCAACCCTGACCAGAGTGTCTTATTCAGGAACGAGGACACGTCTCTTGAGAGCCAGCTCAACACCATTCTGTAGATCTACTGGGGAAAGAGCTCTTTCTCCTGTGCCAGGGTTGCTACGCTAACAGGACGGAATCCTGTCTTGTTGGTGGCCGCGTTTGTCACGCCTTCGGGAGAGCTTTCTAACACAGCCGACCAGAGAAAGTAAAGCTGGCATGTAAAACCAAGGCCGACTGGGCCCTCAGCTCTGACCTGCCTGCAACCAGACCGCACCTAGACCAGGTTACTATTTGAGGACAACCTGAAGAGCCCTCAAATGGTCAACATTTTAAATTCAGACTTCTAACTTAACATGGTAGCTGGCATGTGAGACATCCTCTATCAACCTTCCATCCAACAACAACAAAAAAGAATGCATACATAGAAAGGGAAAATATACTATCTTGAGACTGTACAGCAGAGATTAAAAGATGAGAAGAAAAGCTAAGTGTTCTGTGGGTATCTCCATAAAAAACAAAACCACAGCCAAAGTCTGCTCCACACTCTGCATGAGAACAGTGTAAGCCCGCGCTGTGCGATATGGTGGCCACTGGCCACATGGGGCTATTTAAACAAAAATTAAATAGTGTTAATTTTTTTTTTAATTCAGTTTGTCAGTACACTAACTACTGTTCAAATGCTCACTAGCCACGTGTGGCTAATTGGACAGTGCAGATGCAGAACATTCTTGTCATTAACAGAAGTCCCAACGGAACATGCTGGCAATATTCTGCCCATTCCACATGTGGGACATAGTCACTCTACTAACCAGAAATCAAATTGCCACAAAAAATTAAGGAATGGAAATATTCAACAAAATAATCTATAATAAAAAACAATGAGCCCTGGCTGGTGTGGCTCAGTGGAGTGAATGCCAGCCTGCCAACCAAAGGGTCACCAGTTCCATTCCCAGTCAGGGCACATGCCTGGGTTGTGGGCCAGGTTCCCCAGTAGGGGGCAGATGAGGGGCAACCACACATTGATGTTTCTCTCCCTTCCTTTCCCCTCTTGTCTAAAAAACTAAAATCTAAAAAACAAAATGAGCAACAACTTGAATACACAGGGAAAGAGTTAAATGATGACACACGCATGTAAAGAAATATTACATAACGGTTAACAAGGACATTTAGAGAACTTTTTTTAAAGCTATGGGAACGATGTGAGTTGTTTTTTACAAAAGAAAAAATAGTGTACCGATAACACGAACTCCACAAAGATGTTTATACAAAAAGAATAGAAAAATAATCAAAACAGCTCATTTTAAAAATGTTTTCTATGTGCCAAGTAATATGCTAAATGCTGAATGTACTCATTATCCGGTTTAATCAAAATGTTGCATAAAATAGATAACATACTTATTTCTATTTTACAGGTGAGAAGAATAAGACTTGCCACGATGAAATAAAAGGAGGAGCCCGCACTGAGTCCATCGCTGGTGTGGCCGCGGGCACCAGCCTCTTTATCTCTGCAGTGCAAAACCGGAACAGGGGTGCCTCTGGGTAGACACACTATAAGTGACTTTCTTCTCTTTTGTACTCCTTGTACTTTCCAGATTCAGTAAACAAAAGATTATTTCTTAGAAAAATTCATTGTATTTGATGGCAATCACTATATGGCTAAAGATGACTGCCGTCTGCAGCGGGTCCTCGCCGATAACGGGTTAATTATGAACACTAGGAGCTTTCATATTCTGCGGAAGCTTCTACTCAAATCTAATTTCTCAAAGTATACCGCTAGACGCTAATGAAAACCCAAGGAGACACATGCATTCAGGAGATGTATAGCCAATGAATTTTCTGTTGTTTTTATAGTGAACAACTTTTTTATATCCTACCATTTTTATGCCGGCTATGAAAAAGATAAATAAATATTTATGACATTCGCTCAATTCCACAATAACTACTAAGTTGCTTGTGTTCTCACTCTGGTTTGAAATGTGCATATTTCAGGGGCTGGGAGTCTCAACCCTAAATGAGAAAGCCACAGAACACTGTCATTTACAGACCCTAAAACTACTCATTTGACTCACTCCAGGGACTTGCCCGGGGAGCAGCACTAAACAAGCTCAATGAAGGCAGCTGTAGACTTAGACAGACAACAAACCTCAGTGCTGTCCAGCAAACCGCTAAGGACTGCGCTGGACGCCCGATTTCCTGTAGTTTTAGTCTCTATCAGCAGCGTGTGATCAGAACAACAAACACGGTGATTGAGGAAGCAAAGATAAATGAGGACCGACTTCCGCCATGCAACTGTCTTATAGAAACTTTCCTTTACAGAAAATGGCCCAATATACCCCCTGGTATATTGACTGAACTTTCACTTGATGGAGATTTATGTAATCATAACACGCTAATTACAGAGAATAGGCCAGAATTCACTGAAGAGCGGTTCTTGAGTTTTAAAAACAAAGCCCAGAACCAACTTTCTTAAGTCTGCAAATGTGTTTTTGTTTCTTGTCTCACCTGATTTAGTGCCAATTTTTTACTTTTTAATTTTTCAATTATAGCTGACATTCAACGTTATATTAGTGCCAAAACTTGAAACAGAAGGATTTCACATTTAAAAATCAAGATTTCTAGCTGAGGACCTGGCTACTTTGGTCCAGCATTCCCGTACTGCAACTACCGGCAGAGCTAAATGGGGGCTCCCCAACCCGCCCCCCAACTGTTTCACTCACCAGTGTCCACTGCATGGCCCTTATAGGTACCTGATCTTGCAGAACTGAAGGCACCTGAAAGGCCCTTAAAATGCATCACACACATCCTCATTTCACCGAGTTAAAAATAACCATATTTCTCCTTAGATTGTTTTTTGACCAAAGGCAATAGAAGAATTGAGGGAACTGCAGAGAAGGTGGCACTAAGAAAAGGCCATTTCACCCAATCACAATCTCAGGGCTACTGCTGGGTGACAAGGTGTCCATGAACTGGCCCTGCTTCCCTGCCCAGCCTCACTTTCTCTGGCTCCGGCCACCCCACCCTTTTGTGATCCATTCACAGTCACTTACTTCAGACTCCCACACCCGGAAGTGCCCATCTCTACTTTTATCATGGTCCCCTGACCTAGGACATGCCTCCTTCATGCCTTCATTGATTTTGCATCTTCCCCAGAAGGTTGTACACACTATACAAGCAACTATAGTTCCTGTCACACTTACCCTCTAAGCCTGGCACAGTACCCAGAATATAGTTATTGCATAAAAACACTCACCCGCAAATTTCAAGTTGCCTTCAAAGTGTTTAACTTAGATACCAACCCTTCCTTGCCCTGGAAAAATTTACCTCTTATTTTTTTTACCTCAGCTAGTACATTTTTGGTTATACTTAGCCATTGCATTATTATCTGTTTATTTGTGCTTCTCAGACTCATTCTAGATCTTAAGGAGGGAGCCTGTGTCTTATTAATGGCTACAGCCATGGAGCCCACCATGGTTCCAGCACCTGGAGGGGCTCAATAAAGGGGTAGATGGATGAAATGATAGAGCACAAAGTCCTCTCCCATCAATCATTACTCCTGATAACAGACACAGAAGTACCATTACCCTCCTCGTTGCCCTCACCGTGACCCTCAGCCTCATGACCATCCTTCCCACCAGCATCCCGGCTCCGTTAGAGAGCAGAAACCCGGTGCCCGCGGCTTTCTGCCACGGAGCCAGCGTCCACCACCTGCCTCTGTGTCCAACGCAGCTGCAGTGCTGCCAAGGGGATGGAGATCAGCATCCTGACGGCCGTGATCACTCTACCTGTTGCCACCTTCACACTCTCCCAATTTAAAAACAAAATCAAACAACTGCTTGTTTCGATCATGTCCAAGACAAAGTCGCCACCATATCAGCAGCCTGTAAGGCACCTAGAAGGTAGCTGGATGAATAATGTATGCATAATTCAATTCCAGCAGTGGCATGCCTGGTGTCTTTACCTACAGAACATAGCTCATATCTTCTTTCTCTGGAGTTTTCTGTAAGTTATGGATTAATAAACTTTCCCTAAGAATGCAGCGTTATTAATCTTACAAAATATTCAGAAAAGGAAAATATTTTATTATGCCCATCTAAAGTGAATTATGATAAACCAAGTCCCCAGTGTGGGGACAAGAAATAAAGTTGCTTTCTGCAGCAAATTGTGTGTGTGTGGTGCTGGCTTTTTCCCCTCCAGTCAGATTTGGAGTAAACAAAATAGCAAACTGTATCCTGACCTGTGCGGACGAGAGAGGCCACCAAGATCACAGCAAACCACGACCCAATTTCTGAAGGAAGTAAGAGAAAATTAGCACGGAGTGGCATTAGTTCAAGATCCTCCTCCTAAAATGAGGAGGGGGGAAGGAGACACAGAGAGCGGATGTCTGTCATCATTCAAGTCTGAATTCTCTTCATTATACTGAAGCATGCCCTCTCAAGGGGAACACCTGTGCGACTTCCTGCACTCCATCTCACCCATCTGCAGGTGGAGCGGTGAGGCAGAACGAACCGCCACTGTGCCATATCAGTGTGCACTGGTACAGTTCTCATTGTGCTGCAGGTGTCACTTCTTCTGATTTATGAAGCAACCCTGTAAGAACTCATTTTTCCAAATTGAGACTTTGAGAGTCTCTGCAATGGCTACCATGCTAGTTATTGGCCAAACTAAGCCATGGTTTGACCATCTGCAAAATGGGGATAATAACACCCACCCTGTCTATCTGACTCTCCTAAAGATCAAAGGAGAAGACACCTGAATAGTTCATGTGTGTGCAGGTGTGCATGCACGCACAAAATGCTACAGAAACATGAGATGACTAGAGCACAGATCCACACGTATATGCACCTGCTGGCTTCCTTTATTCCATCCGAATGTCGAGCATTTCAACATTCGAACGAAACCCAAGATTCAGACCGGAAACGTCATTCGCTGCAAAGAGGAAAGAAATGGTTCCAGCTCCCCTATGAACCCCTTGTTGCCCCGATGTCCTTTGTGCCAGGCCTGCACCCTAAGCTAAGTCTCCCTTCCACAGAACGAGCAGGCTGCTCTGCCAGGCTGCAGGGGCAGATCCGGCTCAGCACCCTGTGATTCCAGAGACGCACTGCCCACACCTCGTGCTTCCAGGGCCTGCTGCCATTCGCTCTGTCACGTTAAAAGTCAGGTTCACAGTCCCATATTCAGATTAGCTGGGTCTCCTGTGTTAAGAACACAGATTCTGTCTTGCATCTTAGAAAGGCAGTGTATCCTACACCATACACTTACCTTTGATTTGTGATATCCCTTCCTGGGGTTGGGGTGATACCCTGCAATCAAATTCATTAACGCTTCTTGAGCCATATGTATGACTATTCGCACTCAGAGAGATCAATAAAGATTATAAGTAGTCTCATGAGAGTTCAGGTCAGGTATTGCCACTAAATGAATTCTAAAAAGTAAAAAAAAAATTTAAAAACCACCCTGAGTTTTCAGAGGCTTTCAGATTTTGGAACTGCAGAAAAGGGGACTGTTCAGTCCTACTTCTAACAGATGACTCGCCAGGCACCCAACACGGAAACGGCTCACCCTGCACGGACAGAGATTACTGCCAGCAGAGCCCCTCTCAACTCCCTGCAAAGGAAGTGGGGTGGGCTGGGAGTGGGGAGAGGGAAGGGGCGGAGTAAGTGTTTCACCTCATTGTTTTCCTTTAGCCCTGCAACACTAGCAAACACTCGTGTCAGAGATTTCTTTTCCTGGCACATGAACTGGTCCTCTGCCTCCTGGCCCCTTCCCTTCTCTGTCGACTGTGGCAAGAGGCTGACCCCAACGACATTTCCCAGTCTCCCTGGCCCATGACTTCCAGTTAGATGCGCTCCATGGGAAAGACTGGTGGGAGATGGGAAGGAAAGAGGAGAAGCTAGGGTCTCTCTCTCCCCTTCTCCCTTCCTTTCTGCTTCAAGGCGCCATCCCCAGAACTGGCCAAGGCTCCGCTGAGGCCCCAGGCCATCCCTGTGTGGTGCCTGCTTTCACCGTGCAGCTTGCAGCCCCTGCTGTGCATCCAACAGCCCGGCTGGTGGGCTCTGGTCTCACTGTACCCTCCTGTGGCGCCTGCAGATCTAAAGGCAGGCTGGCTACTCTTGCTCCTTTATGTTGTTGTCACACTCACTTTCAGCTCCTCCAACACCTCCTAGCAAGTTTCCTACATTAAATTCTTCCCGTTAAGTGACCTGCATGTGTCTCCTGACTAGACTCTCACTGACCCAACGTGTACCATTTAAATGATGCCACTCTGCTTGGGCGCCGCGGTGCGGCTGGTGTGCTGTGGGTGTGTTGAGGGACTGCACAGGGAGGCAGGCTGAGCCCCTGACACACGCTGGTTGGCAGAGTTTCCTCTTTAGGATGTAATTTTAAATCAGCTGCAGACAGTCCACCAAGCGAAGACCCACCCACGTAAAACACTTCTCTTACTATGGGATTTGACAGGAACTACGAAGTCCACCTCCTGACCCTCCCCAAATCCTTCCTGCTGCACTGAAATGATGTGTGTGAGCATGAGGGGGACGCAGCACATTCTAGTAGCTGTCAAGTCATGCCATGAACCTTAGGTTGAGAAGCCTTTTTCTACTGTTGATTTGATAAAGCTGGAAGGAAAAAAAGAAGTGAGGAAAGGAAGAGAGGGAGGGAGGACGGGACAGAAAACACACAGTTTGGGAATAAAAGGACCTAAAAACATGTCCCAAAAGGAAATGTTTAAAATTATTAACAGAAAGCACTTATTTTGTTTTCATAGATTCAAAATAGTTCACTATTGGAAGCCTTTGATCTCCACTGCAAAGGAACTATGGAGGGCTTTCAACACTAAAGGCAGCAAGTAGTTAAGTGAACTTCCTCAAAAAGCGAGCGTGCGGGGCATGAAGGACAAGCCCGCAGCGCCCCCAAGGAACTCTCAATCTTCAGAGGCCGGCACAGTAGCAGGCAAGGAGCAGAACAATTGAAGGTGTAATGAAGTGTGGTGTTTAATAGAGACTGGGCTCAAGACTCCTGAGAAAGATCCATGTGCCTGGAAAACGCAGGCAGAAGGATCAGCAAACTTAGATTAAGCCTGTGTAGAATGGCCTTCATTTTTTTTTTTAAAGAGGACAATGTTAGTCCTGTTTCAAACTGCTTCCTCCCAGCCATGTTGATTTACGGCTCCTCAATCAAGACTTTGCTCTCCACTGATACATTGGGGGCAGGCAAATGTGTCCAGAATGACATCTGGCCCTAGAGCCCTGAACCCACATATAGAACGAAGAGAAAATAGATACTGTTATCCAATTAACCAAGCAGTCTATCCCCTAATCTTGCTTTCCATGAGAGATCCTCTTTTATACCAACCTAAGCTAGTATGGTATGTATTACCTTCATTCCAGAAAAAGACAATGAAACTCGCTGATGACGGATAGGAGAGAACAGGCACAGGGGTAGACCACTTGACAATTTGAAATTTTATCAATGTTGATGTCATAGGGGTAACTTTTGGAGAGAAATAAATATCTGTCCTACATCCTAGAAAATAAATATTTGAATGAGAAGAAATCAGTGGGAGTGGGCTTATGAAAGAATTAATGCCGTAAGGAATGAGAGAGAGAGAGAGGAGGAGGAGGGAGGGAGGAGGGCTCAATTGGCAAGCGCTGATTAACAACGCATGGAGCCACAATCAGACCTCTCTCCCATTATCCCCTTTCTACAGATCCGTTATCATTTCCATGCATAATGGTCCTTCCTCAAGTGCAAAGTGCTTCCGGTACTCCACCATAATATCATCACAGTATATTTGAGGACTTTAAGTCAACGTGAGGTGGAAAGAGCATTGATATGGGCGCAAGGGGACCTGGGTTCTGTTCCCACTCAGCTTGATGACTGGGACACATCTTCCATATCCCCAGACTGGCCGCTTCCACGTCAAAGTGGGAATAACATTCACTGATGTGAGAGAAGCCTAAAAAGTCCAATTAGACTGTAGCTACCAGCCAAAATTTGTCAGTCCGGCAGCCAGGTGACTATGGCCAGCCTGCTGTGCTGGACCAGTGTGTCCAGAGCCAGACTTTGGCCCCCAGGCCCCAGCTCGTGTTACATCAGACAGGGTGTCTGACCAGGAGAGGTCTGTGCTACCCACACGCCTCTCCTCACTCTCCTGAGAAAACCAGAGATATCTTTCAAAGACCTCTACCAACTGAACCAGGTGGCTGGCTGCTGCTTGGACTGATCACACCCTCACTAGCCTCAGTTGTCACTTCTGCACTCCCACAGGCCCACCGGGACAAAGGACATCATCCCCTGCGCTGTCAGCCTATAAAGACAGGAAGTGATCCAGTCAAGAGCGGTGCTAAGCTACCCACAACCTTTTCCTTAAGGCCGTTCTAAGTATCACAGGAGCGCTTGTAAAGCATCTGGTGCTTGAGTTTCTGTCCTCCCTTCCCAAACCCCGCCACCCAAAATAAGAAATACAGGTGGAATGTGCAGAAAACTAACATATAATTAAGAAATATAATTTCTAAAGATAGCATTTACAATAGCAACTAAAATACATAAAGCACCTGGAAATAAATTTAACAAAAGTGCATATCTTTATGAAGAAAATTATAGCATGTATTGAAAGACTAAGAACTAAATAAATGGAGAGAGGTATTCATGAGTAAAAATACTCAGTATCATAAAGATGTCATTCTTCCTAAATTAATCTCTAAACGATGTCAACTCCAATCAAATTTCAAGAGTATTATTACGTAACTTTAAAAGATGATTATAAAACATATATGGAAGACACAAGGCCAAGAAAAACCAAGACATCTTTGAAGAATGCTGTAAGGGAATTGTCCAGCCCAACGCCAAGGCTTATTATAAAGCTATAATAAAGAAGTGTGATTTGGGCAAAAGAGTGGACAAAATATTATGTCTAGAAACAGACCCTAAGTGCCAGGATGATTTTTCTCCCATGTGGAAGAAAATCAGAACCCACTCCTGCCTTGCACCACACACAGACACACACACACACACACACATACAAGCACACACTCACATGCACACCTACCCACATGGACTGTGGGTCCTACGTGAAAGGCAAAACAATAAAGCTTTTAGAAGATAATAAAAAGGAATATCTTTAAGACATCAGGGTTAAAGAAAGGTTTCTTAAGCAAGACAAAGAGCACTAACCACAGAAGAAAAGATTGATCAATTCAACTGTATTAAAATTAGGAAGTTAGATGGCAGAAGGCTGGCAGGAACCCAACTTCTATGTGGTCCGTGAATGCATTCAGCTTCCCAAAGGAAAAAACCACAGTAACCTTTCTGCATTCATTGGACTATGTTCCAGTGACACATGCCACAGCTGGGACTAGGCACAGGGCTGGTCCATCCTCAACTTCACCCACAGTT
Source organism: Micronycteris hirsuta (assembly GCA_004026765.1). Classification (NCBI taxonomy): domain Eukaryota; kingdom Metazoa; phylum Chordata; class Mammalia; order Chiroptera; family Phyllostomidae; genus Micronycteris; species Micronycteris hirsuta. The sequence continues at coordinate 106,530 of PVJI01003259.1, forward strand.
GGATTTTTGGCATGCATGGTTTGACTTGAGTATATTTGGATGATTGTATTTTATATTTAGAGTTTTTGTGAGATTGCAATACTGCTCAGAATGTGTCCCACAACTCAAGATCAGCACCACCCCATGTCCCCATCAGTGTGTGGACGCACTGGGCAATCACAGGGTACGGCGTGGCCTGGCCCCTCTTCCTTACCCTCCTGTAGTGTTTGCATTGTTTCTGATCACTCACACCCAAACCCAATGCTGGTTCTGCTCTCGCTGGAATTTCACTACCACTCCCCAAACACGTGAGAAATCTCTACCAGTGAAATCAAAGGCAGAAACCCTCAGGGGGATTCTTGGCCCTGATCAACTTCAATCCCTGTGGGAAAAGCTAATCTACTGTGTCCCATAATGGCCTTTATTTGGGACAAAAAGCCTGTCACAGGTCACAGTGAGCCTGGAAGTCTTCCACTTTCTCCTCTCATTCTTTCTACCATGCATTCCTCAGCAGTCATCCAACGGTCATTCTGCATGTTAACATGTACACAATAATAAATGATAGGGTAGGATAACAGAAAAGGAAAATGTCACCCAAATATGACAGACGTTTTACATTGTGGGAGCTTTTTCAAGAGGATGGCCCTCACATGTATCAAGAGAAACGCTTGTGTTGGTATCAGTGACTAACTGTAATGCTCTGTTCCTGACAATAAGTTATTTCTCAGGGACCCTGAGGATAGGACCGTCTAAGTATTGAGTGTCCAGGTACTGAGTAATTAATTAGCATTGTAATCCAAAAGCATTCTTTTGATCAAAAACATTGACATTTATCATATTTTTCTGTAATAGAAGTAGATACTTCCACTGAATCAGCTATTTTACAGGGCCGGCTCAAACAAGTAGTTATTCACAATGATTCTAAAGATGTCAAGAAAATACAGATGTGACTTTCAATAGATGACTGTTACTATTTATTTCCAAGTCCAGATTAAAAAATAAAGAACTGCAACAAAAAAAAAAATGTTTTCAAGATCGCTGATCACAGAGAATTTCAATACTGTCAATGGATAACAATTTACCCCAAACTTTTTATCCACATGAACTTAATGAACCACATCAGACTACACGCATTTAATTCAATTCAACCCAGCAGAAACTTATTGAGTATCTACTACATTTCAGGAACTGTTGTTAAAAGGAGAAGCTACATTTCCTTCCCCTAAAGAACATGTAAATGTCCTCATTTGGACATTTATTACATAAAATACTATTTTTTCCTGATTCTCTCTGTCATGATGAGCTATAAACTGAATGACAATCCCATGGGATTCCTTTTTAGTTTGTCCTTCTGAAAAGCATGCTTGAAAGAAATATATGGAATGACAAACATCAAATTTAGGACGGTGGCTACCTGTGGCAGGCAGGAGAGAGATGTGATCAGGGAGAGGTTACAGGAGCTTCAATTATACGGCTTTATTTCCTAAGCTAAGTAGTAGGTGCAGAGGTTTGTTTGGGGTTTCTTTCTTACAATATTGTTATGTTCTTTATATGTGTTGAACATATTACAGTTCAAATCACATGTATTACTTTCATGATAAAATTAAATGTTCTTCCTAAAAATAAGTGATTACCTACAAACATTTCCTCTAATCTATCTCTTAAGACACAGGCGGGGGACTCCTTGAAATCAAAGGTTCTATGGTAAATAAGTTTGGAAAATGAGTTTCTTCACTGGAGGAAATCTCTGAAGCTCTCATACGTCAGTAAATACTATATCTTCCTGAGAGTAGGATCTATAACTCAGTACTTTACTGAGTATGTTTAGGCACAGAACGTTTTTTCCCTTCAAATGTTCTTCCTTTTGAAATACAACCATCTTGGGGAACACTCATGTTCCCTGGAACTTAGTGTTGGAAAATACTGTGTAAAATCATCCATTTCAGCCACACTCTACATTAGAGACACAGCCAGCTGTGCCCAACTCCACACAAATAATGAACTTGCGTGCCCACCTGTCTTTAACCATGTAATTCTTTCAGGCTGAAATGCCTTCCACCCTGAGAAACTCCTGGTCACCCTTTCGCTTCCAGCTGAATTGCAATCTCTCCTGCGATAACTTCCCCGCCCTTTCCTTTCTCCAGGCGGAACACATGACTCCTCTGGAAGCTTCCAGTGCTGTGCAGATATTTTCTGTAGCACATCTCACACTGGAGCAGTTATTTATGCCGGAAGCCGGGTGCCTAGACGGCAGAGGTTGCACCGTTGCATTTCGGGCACTGCTCATAATGCCTAGCACCCCAGCGCAGAGCCAGAGCCGGACACGACATCGGCGCTCAGCAAACATGTGTGGAATGGACGTAGACGTGGCGTCCGTGCGCATGACTACGGCTTCCTCGATTTCCCAGATACTCTCAATGCGTCCTCCTAACTTTTCAGTCTTTGTTGTCAATCGTGACACTAACCACAACACCACCAACAAAAAACAACAATGACTGAGAGACAACCTCTGCAGCAGAAGCAAGGAGAGACAAAGGAAGACAAAGGAATGGCCTAACCAATGGCTAGTGAACAGATAAATCATGAGTCCTGTGAAGAAACAGAAAGACTGACCATTAGGGAGAGTAAGAAATCAGTATGAAGCTAGCAGCCAATACATAGGGTTGGTAATAGTGCAAGACTCACTGTAGGCGGTCAACACAGCTGACCTGGGTTCACGCTGATCTTGCCACCTCTGTCTGAGAGGGCACTCCTCTCATTTCTACTCCCTAAGCTAAACAACCCTTCTTCGCCACCACAAAACTTTTATCATTTTAGCTGTGGGTTCTATTCAGCAGAATTTTATTTCTGTTTTCCTTCCTCTTTATGAGAATCCCCCACTGGCACTGTAGATTGGCTGTATGTCAGGTTCAAATAAAATAAAATAATAATAATAAAAGCAAGCTGGCAATTTCTTTCCAATAGAATATGCTGCATATTTCATGAACTAGAAGCCAGAGGAGTTTTGTGATTCCTGAACCAAAACCTTTTCATATCTGAGGACTAAATGGAAGAAATATACAAAGAGCATCTCACAGAAGAAGAAACCTGATCATTTGCTCTCCAACCTAAGGGAAGTGTTCAAGTGATTCATTGACTTAATGTGTGTTTGTTTGTTTGTTTTAACACAGGTTCCCATCCTGATACGCATTTCATAGACTGAGTTTAGTGCTAGTTTTCATGTATATAAATGTACTGCCAGAAGGGGGGTTTCCTTTTCCAACTAGATATTCGTTTTTCAGAACAAAACATCTGGCTGGCTCCTGCTCAGAGCCTGGCTATACCTCCCTGCCTCCAAGTTTTATTCATATTTTCAAGCCACTTCTTTGTCCTGGTTTAAGAGGCAATCTGGTCCTGAGGAAGGAGCATTGGACAAAGAGTCCAATAATTCTGTGTTCTGATAGTGCCTCTCTGGTGTAAAGTTATGTATCTCCCCAAGTCTGGTTTGTTTTCCAATCTGTAAATTGGGAGAGTTGACTAATCTGCTTCTAGAATTCAATCCATCAAACAGTCATTTTATTTTCCTGAAAATAATTGCTGAGAAGTACAATGGCATGGAGACTTAAGCATGGTGTCAAAATGCCTTTCACAAAGAGGAAAAATATTCAAAAAATTATTTCCAACATGCTAAACAAAACAAAACTTTTGCCTGAAATGCCAAAATACATCTTATTCTGTACCCCCTGGCTAGAGGGGAAAGACACTATTAGGATACTTAAGGCTCAGGATATTAATGACAAACAAACAACATTTTATTATCAAAAGGAAGGATTTTTATCTCATTTGAGGGTAACATTAATAGCTAAATAGCATTACATGCTAGAAACTATTCTAAGCACTTTGTATCAAGTCCTCTGACCCCCGCAACAATCTTTGGGGCAGACACTGTCACTTCAGGGTAAAGAAAACTGAAGCACAGAGAAGTTAAGTAAGCTGGTCCAGGCCTCACAGCTGGCAGAGCCGGGGGAGCTGAGGTCTGAACCCACGCAGTCCGGCACCCACATCCACACTCCTAATCACCTGTTACACCACTCTTCCCCGTTACATTTCACAGATTTTACAACCCATGTGGGAGACAGCTGAGATCACCTCTTCACTCAGAGGCAGCATAATTCGCTGAGTAGGGCAGATCTTGGGATCAGAATGCTTATATTCAAATCTCAGTTCTAGACCTTCCTAGCTGAGTGACCTTGGGCCAGTTACCAACTTTCTCTGTTCCCCACTTTCCTTATCAATTAAATGGGTGAGAATTAGAAGTATCCACTTTAATGTATTAAAAAATAAATACATGCAAAGTGCTTAAAAGGGTACCTATTAATAAGTACTCCTCCATTAAGGTTAATTATTCTTGTTTTTATTAATAAGGGAAGTGATTTGCCAAACATGACAAAGTCAGAAAGTACCTGAATTCAACCCTGGCCTTCCAATTCTAAATGCCATCCTCTTCCCCTAGCAGAATTCCATGCTCTCTGTTGCTAAAAGTCACCCTTCTCCTGAAATTCTGCTATGTGCTAAAGCATCCAACGAGACACTTTCCCCTATAAAATTGCTCAAAGACTCACAAGGCAGATAATACTGTCCCTGTTTTGCAAATGATGAAACAGGTTCTGAGACTGATTTATCCTCAATCACTCAACTAGTGAACCTTCTTGGTAACAGTTAGCCCTAAATAACATTTAAAGTCCCTGACAGCAGCCTTCAATTTATGCAATTTTTAAAAGTGCCATCTAAAAGACATAAACTGTGATTTTTCTCGCTTTGTTAGCTTTATTAGTTTGAGAGGATTAAATCCCAGCAAAAACAAAATGTTTGACTTGAGTGAATTATCAAAATGAAATGCTGCCTCAATTAGATTCTTCATTTGCCTGCAGGGTGGCTCTAGGCATCCAAAATCCACCAGCTGCAATTTGTAAGATGGGTACTATCAGGTACCACGCCAAACACCCACCCATTTCAGAAAAACTACTTTGGAGGGCAAAGAGGAGTGAAGCAGCATATTCCTCTCTGCTTTGGGAGGAGAAAATGAACAATAAGTGATACCATCTCTTCCTGGCAGCCTCACACAATGGTATGTCTTGCAAATGAAACATACTGTGAAACAGCTTGAGAGATGAGCTTCATCAACAATAAGTAATTTTTATTCAGATTTTATTGTTGAGTACAATGAACATGATTAAATGTTTCAGATAGGCCTATTCAGACCTTAAGCAAACCACACACACACACACACACACACACACACACACAAACTCTACTAAAAAACCATCTTCTAAATCTGCTTTAGGAAGCGCTTTAATTGCCAACTTGATGTGTAGAACTGAATTCCCACTTTTGATAATGGGCACTGTTCCCAAGAAGACAGTGACACATTTGCACTTCCCACCTTGGCCTTTTCTCTCATCCCTTCGGCTCCTCTCAACGTTGCCAAATAGTTACAACGTCAGTCTTTCAAATCACTGCATTTTGAACTTCCTAAACCTTTAAGAGGGCCTCTGTGTATGAAAAAGAACAATAGCCCTTCAAAAGCCATGACTGCGAGTTCTTCAATACTCCATTTGAATGCTGGGGTTTCAATCAAGGACATCAGCAGACAATTTCTGATTGCTTAGAAGTTGACTTTTATGCAGCTTTGATTAGGTCGCCCTTCTCAATAGGAAATCAAGAAAATCCTTGATCCCTTTTAGATTCCAGAACTGTCACCGAGCCTTGTCGGGACAGGAAGTGAAAGAGATGGGGTGGGGTGGAAGGGTGGAGCGTTCCAAAGCCGGCCAACTGCCCCCTCCCCCTCGATCTCCACGCCTGTGCAATTCAGGGCTCCATCCAGAGTCACTCAGAGTGGCTGAGATAATAAAAACAATGGGTGCTAATTCAGGGGGTGGGGATGGTTTCTAATGTTATGGATTTCCCAAAGACCTATAATTGGCGCATAAATGTACAAACGTGAACAGGATAATTAGGGAGTTCTGAACGTAAGCTACCTTTAATTTGTATGATTACTTAAAAACATGTTAAGTGTTACGAAGTGTCAGCGGAACCCCAACAAGGCCTTTATTCAAAACCATAAACATTGTGAAAGTGTGTCGAAAGGGCCAGTTGGAGAGGAGGCGAGGCAGGAACAAGGGTCGGAGGAGGCCCGCTCCGGGGTCCCAGCGACTGGCTGAGAGCTGCACGGTCGCGTCCATCTCCGAGGCCCCACCCGGCCGCCCCGCTCTGGGGCAGCGAAAGCCGCACTCGCTGCCACCAGCTTTCCACTGGCCCCTCTTCCTGAAGGAGATGAGCCCAAGCGTGCGCCGGCATCCAAATACACCCGCGGGCACGGACCCGCGCGGGCACGCACCCCTCCCTCCCGACACGACGCAGCACACAGACGCCCGCGCCGCGGCGCTCTCCGCTCCGCGCGCCGGCCGCCGCGGAGGACCCAGCGAGAGCCGGCCCGCGGTCGCCAGGCGCCCCGGGCCTCCCCACCCCCACCCATTCCTTTAGACTCTCTCCGTCCAGGCGGAAGTGCCCAGGCAGACCCCAACAATGAGGACTTGTGTGATGCAGTCGGGGGTGGAGGGGAGTTACAGGGAGTGAAACCACACAGTCCGGCGGGTCCGGGAGGGTGCTGAGCAGGAGCTAAGCGGCCTCAGCCGAGAGTCAGCTTTCCCTGGCGCAACTCCCTCGCGTCCCCCATCTCCGCTCCAGGCTCACGAACACCACGAAAAAAAAAAAAAGACGCTTTAAAAAGTGCACAGAAAAGACGCGCCCTCCCACCAGGGGTCACAATAATACTTCGCGGGACGAAGGCAGCGGGAGGAGAGTCCCGGCTGCAGCAACCACCGACGTTTTGAAATTTACTTTGTACACTCATCCAATGGCCCCCTTCCGACGCCGCGACACGACCTCCCCCATCTCTAACTCCCTGACTACAGATTTTCTCTTTTCAGGGCTTCATTATGGGCCAAACCACGGGGATTTTAAAGTTTCCCTGGGGCGGGGGGCGGGGGAGCGGGGAAGGAACTGAGCTCGCATCCGAAGTAGAGCGTCTGGTCTGGAGCAGAGAGAAGCCAGAAAGGCGGCTGGGGAAGCGACCTGTCGGGGTGGCGGGGCGACTGGGGATGGCATGGTGGTAGGGGCGCGACAGAGAACTGAGTCGGTGGAGGACCCGCGGAAGGGCTAGGGTCAGAGGAGACGTGGGGTGTAATTCTGATGGTGTCTGCGAAAGGATAGGGGTTCCTGAGATAGTGAGATAGATCTGGCTTTTCCACAAGTCGGTGCAGAACCGCAGCGCTGCCGACGTGTAGGGAAGTGAAAAGCGGGCCGGCCCGGGAACGCCGCGAGCGAGGCAGGGAGAAGGGCTCGGTAGTACCGGGTAGCTTTTAGAGTGGGAGAATGGATGAGTAGAGCCGAAAGCCCAGGAGGAAGAGGGGTGCAGGGGGTCCTGGAGACCGGTGTTTGGGGTGAGCAGGTCTGGAGAGAGGACCGCGCGTTGTCAGAAGTAAAGAGATCGGGGGCTATGGGGGAGCCCAACAAGGAAAGCGCAGAGGTCGCCCCTTTCCCCCAGCGAGTGGAAGAAAGCTGCAGTCACCGTCCCCGCGGCACCCCTAGCCAAACTCCTAAGAGGCTCCAAGTGTCCGGGCGCCGTGTCCCCAGGGGGCACCTGCCAGCGCTGAACTCCTGTCCCCGCCGCGCCTCACCTCGGCTAGCCACGAGCATCCTCCTCCACTGTCGCAGCCGCCCGGGAAGTGGCTCCCCATGCCCGGCGGGCGGCGGCACTCAGGCGCGCTCTCCAGCCCGGGGAAGCCCGGGCGAGCGCAGAACTGGGTCCATCCTCCCCGAGAGCCACGGGCCAGCGTCAGAGCAGGGGGAGGAGACCGCCCCGCGCGCAGACCCGCCTCCTCCCGCAGCCCCCGCCCCAGCCACCCCCACACCAACCGGGGCCCTTCAGAGCGGCTCACCTGCTGGCTCCCGGGCCGCCGCCTCCTGGCCTCCCACCGCGCGCCCCTCGCCCGGGCCTCACGGCTCCTGCTCCCGCTCCCGCTTCCGCTCCCGCCCGGGCGCTCTCTGCGCCGCCGAGCGCGCTCCGAGAGCTTAGCGGAGTCGCGGTGGAGAGGAGGAGGAGGAACAGCGAGCCAGCGAGCGAGCGGGGGCGCCGCGGTTCGCAGTCGCCCCTCTGGAGCCCTTGCGCTGACTGCCCATCTCGGCGCCCCGGAGAGGGAGAGCCAAGCAGAGAGCACGGGCCCCCGCCCCGGCTGTGCGGGCGGGGAGAGTGTAAGGGAGAGAAGGGGAAAAGCTACCAGACTTGGGTTTCACAGTGTCTCGTGTTTTGTCACCATCACCCTAGCCTGGCTCCCCTCATTTTTCTCTGGAGCCTACTCTTTTCATCCAAACCTCCCAGCAAACGCACACCCAGCTATCAGGAGTGCCAGAGGGCGAAAACGAAAACGAAGTCCTGCGAGGGCTTGTTGCCCCTACGCCCCTTGGCAGGAGGGGGCGCTAGCTCCCAGCGGCCAAACGTGGTTTGGCAGCTCTGGTCCTCACTGAGGCCTACCAGGCTAAATCCGGCAGAGGTTGGGGAAGGACTGCACCTGTCAGGTTTTCTGCGACCCTAGGAGGGACTCTTGCGCCTGAAGTATGCAGTTAAATCCCAGCTCTTCCCCTTCCCCTCCCCACTCACTTTCTTAGAATGCCTGGGAGAGGACAAGCCTCATTAAAACAGGAGCAGAAGGCCCCAGCTCCCTGCTTTTGGTCCTAGTTTACGAAGATCCAATAAATGGCATAAAGCATTGTGTCTGTCTAGAAGTCTTGCACCCTGAGACTAGATTCAACTCCAGTAAACGCCTGTTGTCTATACCGGCCTCCAGAGGCCAAAATGCCAGGTGCGGGAGGGAAAAAAGCAAATCAAGGGCTGCCCCATTGGAGCAGGGAGCAGAAAAAAGAGACAGGCAACAGTTCCTTAAAAAGTTTATTTTCATCCTTTTTAGGGGCCACATTTCTGTCCTCCAGCTGCGTAATAATAAAGCTAATGTGGTGGATTTGAGTTTTGTTTTTTTTCCCTCTCATAGCTTTTGTCACTCACCCATGAAAATTTAATGAAGCATCTAGGGTTATTACTTCCAGAGTCAATGGGCTAAAAATATTTAGCCTAATGCACTCCTTGTGGAGCCAATAGGTCCATGGCTGGTACACACAAAGTCATGGAGAGACCCTCCCTTTCTCCACAAAATTCACGACCCATTAAACTTATTCCGTAATAACAGCTTCTGTACAAATGGAGGCACCAGCAAACGGAGGCTGTCATGCACCTCCTGAAAAGATAGCAATTTACACAGAAACGAGAAAAATGTGTGAGGTCACTGGCAGGATGCAATCTTGGGAAAACAGTTGATCAGAGGACACTCCCCAAAAGGTCGGGAGGGAGGTACCCCTCCTCCCCTTTGATAGACTGTTTCTATTTACTTCTGGGTGTGGCCAGTGAATCCAATGGTGGGGACAGAAAACTGGCTCAAGTCTCCCCAACTTTGCCAAAGTTTTAGACAGTGGCAAGAGTTGCCAACAAACAATGAAGATTTGTTTAGTAGGAAGTTCAGGCTCACCAGGCAACTCTATTAATAAAGATTAATAAATCATTTCCATTTTCTCATCTACAAAGACTTCAGGAATCTGAACTCAGTACAAAGATAACAGGGGACATTGACACATCAAGAAGACTTGGTTGGCATAAGAAGAAAGAATGTAGAAAACTATTATGCACTTCCGGCGGCTGGGATAAATGGAAACTTAGGTAATCAAACATAGGTGTAACTCTTTATGGAGTCTACCAAAAAACAGTCTAAAGTTTCTCGCTGCTTGAGGGAACATAAAAGCCACTTACCTACATTTTAAAATCCTGCACATGAGACTTGCTGCTCTCACCGCACCTCTCCCACTGTTGTGTTTTTAATTGACATTATGATTGCAGAATTGAAGGGAGTGTGAGACACTGAGTTGGCAGAGTAATAGATATGGAAGAGGCTCATGCAGAACTCTATCTCTATTCAGTGCTGGACAGGGTCCACCATGAAACTGAGCAAATTCCCATTAAATCCAACAGGGGCAACAAGCTGCAGCTGTTCCCAACTCCAGGCTGAAAAAGAGCATAATATGTAGCCTCTCTCTGCATACAGCTGCCCAAGGACCTAATCGTCTACTGGTTTAAGTTAAACCAAATTTTAAAATACTATTTTAACTTAGTATGCTAAATATGTCAAGAAACTCATCTAAGTTTTAGGGTGTGGTTTCTTTTCTTCTCATTTGAGCTACAATGTCATTTGTAATAAGTATGGCATAAGGAAAAAATCAATACGCATCCCTTTATCATCTACTGTGAGAAACAGCAAGTAATAAGAACAGCAAAGGTGTATGCGGTCTGTCCAGAAGAAGTCCAGCCATTGTTAATTAAACGAGAATGGTTGAGGCCACGTCGATGTCACCTGGCAGCCAAGGAGAGTGGGCTGGAATGCACATGTGTGAATGATAGTATCATTGTCAGTGGGGGCAGTAGACACATTGAGTGAGCATGTGTACTGTGTGGCAATCACATTCAAAATGACTGAGTGAGTAGTGCAATGAATCTTCATCACATCTTGCTTCAAGCTTGAGCATTCCTCTGCGGAAACTACTCGGAAGATTCAGAAGGCCACAGCTATGGACTACTGATGATTGGCCACTTCATCACGACAACGCACCTGCTCATGCATCACATGTCCAGCAGAGTTTTTTAGGGAGACATCAAATCACCCAGGTGACTCAGTCAGAAGACAGATCTCATATGCATTGTTTATTGTGTTCCAGGCACTTTTCTGGGCATTTACATACCTTATTTAACCTTCACAATAGCCCACTGTATTGCTGTGTACTGGATAAAATACACACTGGAATCTGACAGGCCCGAATCATCTTTGACAAGTAACCTCTCTGAACTTCAAAATTCTCAGTTCCTCAATGCTCATAACAGCTTGGTAAGACACCTACTTCATGAGATTGCTGTGAGCCTTAAATGAGATAATGCGCTGGACACAGTGGGAAGAGAATAAGTTACATGTAAAACTTCTCTTTCCAAAAAAAACCCAAACCAGTTCATTGTAAATCATCAACATGTATAGCATCCATTCTATATCTCAGGCACTATGCTAGGCATTGGGAATAATGATGACAAATCAGAAACAGATCCTGCCTTTGAGAAGCTCAGTCAATTGAATAAAAAACATGGACATGAGTAGCATGCAGATGAGCAAAAAGGAGTTCTAGTGAATGTCACATAATTCATCCCTGTGCACTTGATTCTCAAGACACTCAGAGGGGCAACCTATTTAAGTGCTGTTTGAGGCTGACCCATGATTGAATGCAAAACCAAATGTCAGAAATCATAAATCCAACTAGTAATAACTCCTCTTCCAAAGAAAGGAATGCAAAATAGCTCATTTTGTGTATTCCATATTATTTAAAATTCTGTTTCTTTCTACAATTGTTTGAAATATACCTCTCATCAGATGGAGCATAATAAAATGAGTTTGTGCTGTAAAATCTGAGGGTTTTAAACACAAATTACTACATAGCCACTGTTTATTAGTTTATAGTGCTTGCATATGCCAGGACTATGATAATGTTTCTATATACATAAGGCTTTCAAATTAATACAAATTTTAATAATGTTCAGTAGGAACATTTCTGCCAAGTTTATTAGACACATGTGTTCAAAGTACACTAACAATAGCATGCACAAATATCAAATGTTAATACTAAAGGTACATAAGCCTCTCACATAGTCCCTTCCATTTAAGTTCAAGTTCAAACTCAGATTATAGTAACTTATTCAAAACATGTTTGGTGATTGCTTACTCTGTGCCAGACACAATATTAGGCATTGGCAGAGGTAAAAAAGAAAAATCAGAAGTAACTGAAACGACTTATAGCTACGTGAAGGAAACCCACCAACACACTGCATTGTGGCAAATGCTATGATAGTGCTAACTACAGGGGCTAGAGGCACATCAAACAGGGGTGTTTAACCCAGGGCAGGAAGCTAAGAAGAGTTCATAAAGGAAGGGATGTCACCCAAAAGATAACAAGTAACCAGATGAGGAAGGGGACAATATTTCAGGCAAAAAAAAGAGAACGTGTGAAGGCACAGAAGAGATTCTTCTCTGGGGGTGGTTATAGTTGACTCTGAAAAAAAAAGGATAAATTGTAAATGCTCTGGTTTGCCATGTTTAGGACTTTGGAATTTAGTGTAAAAGTAAAGAGGTCTACTTAAAATAAAACAGGGAAAAATATTTTGCAAACCTTATATTAACCACATTTCAGATACTTTTCTTGTATGCCCTAGACACAAGTATTGGGTTAGCCAAAAAGCCCGTTATGATTTTCCTGTAAAATAAAAGACGCATTTTTCATTTTCACCAATAACTTTCTTGATTTGAATAGTTTGAGTATGTCAGCTATCTCCTGCTATTGACTTCTAATGGGTAGAGGCCAGGGGTGCTGTGAAACCTCTCCCAATGTGTAAGGCAGCCCCAGAGCAAAGAATTATTTGGTCAAAATGTCAATAATTCCAAGAAACTTCACAAACCACTTTTGACACATTCAATCAGTCACAGCACCTTCTCCATATACTATGGAAGTCTTTTTTTTTTGCATTTCTGTTGCGTTTTTACCTTTCTTGAAATAATAAAATGTTGCACATTTTCTTCCATCTTCAATATTAAGATGGCTGCACACAAATTCCCCAATTTTGATAAGTTTATTTTAAATGCACATTGATATGACAGCTGTCACAATACGATCTAACAACATTGTTTTGAATGAAGTTAAAGACAACTAAGCACTACTAGAGCCAAACTATGGAAAAAACGTAATGGGCATTTTGGCCAATCCAGTAAAATATCCATTTGATATTTTTCTTCTGAGGTCAAAAAAGCAATAAAAAATTTTTGTACATAGCTCATCAAAATAGAAGGTCCCTTCTTTCATGAAACTGCCTTGCTTGATTCCAGGAAAAGGTTGGGTGGCAGTATTACTGAACTTAACTCTGGTTTATAGTCTCTATAAATAGCACTCCTTTTCTTTTTCCAAGGAGCGGGTGGAGGAGAGTAGCAACAATGCACCTGCATTTATGCCACCAATCTACTCTTTCTAGCTAAACGCACAGGAGAAACACAGAGGAGAGCTAAAGCGATTGTCAAAAGGCTCTTAAGTCCGATTATAAAACCTCAATTTTTTTTCACTCATAAAGTGGAGCTTAAGGTGATATTAGTACTTGAAAATAGGAGTAGACTAACAGCTGTGAGGAAATGACTGAGTTTCTGATGCCTAGGGCGTAGGAGGGGCAGAGAGAAGAAGCAGCACACCGTGGGACTAGGTGCGGCCTATTTTGTGGCCACTATGTTAAGGGTATGACAGATATGTCACACCTTGGCCTCTACGGTGCCACTCCACCTCCTTCTGTAAATAATGCTCACCTCTCTTTGGGGAACCAGTCCCCCGCCAAATAATATTTTTTTATTAGTTCTGGTAGAGCTGACTGTATCCCCGGGCTCGGGGGATGCACAGTGCAACACATTCCTTGGCCTCAATTCAGGGATGGTCAAGGGGTAACCTGTGTGCTTCTGAGACTGCAACTGGGAAAAGCGCTTTCTATTTACCACTAAACTCGACGTTGGAAAAATAGTAAGACTGTATCTGCAGAAGTCCATTTCATAAGAAAACTTCTTCAGAGCATAAAACTAACAGAGAATGAAAAATAAAAAGACTAAGAGATTAAGAAAGAGAGAGATTTATGAGGACATTGTTGAAGGGCTTTAGTTTAGCCATGCCTGAAACCAACCACCATTCCCCCCACAGATTTTTCAGTTACATCAGCCAAAATATTCCCTCTACTACTTAAGCCAGTTTGAGTTTTTTGCCCCACTTTTGACCAAAAGAATTCTGTCTAATATCCCAAACATTGTGTAAGAAACTTTCTATATGTTATCCTATTTAATACTTAAAGAATCCCAAAGCAATTTGTATATATTTATACTTGGCCTTGTTCTAGGAAGAACATGAACTCACATTTTATAGTTTAGAAATAAACTCAGAAGGTTAAATAGTTTACTCAGAGCTATACAGCTGGTCCAACAGACAGTTGGAAAAAATTAGAATGTCATTTACAATAGTGTAACACAAAATACTTAGGGATGAATTGAACAAAAGTTGTACAAAGTTTATGCACCAAATTTGCAAAATATTGATGAAAACAATTAAAGAAGACCCAAATAAATGGAGAGGCATACCATGTTCATGGTTTGGAACATTCGAAACTGATGTCAGTTCTTCCCAAATTAAACTACACATTTAACATAATCCTAATAAAATGTTCAGCTTGCTTTCTGAATAAATTGATAAGCTAATTCTAAAATGCATAGAAGAAGGCAGTGGAACCTGAAATAGCCAAAACAATCCTGAGAGAGAAGAGCAAAATCAGAGAGCTTATCCCACCTGATTTCAACACCTAACATAAAGCTACAGTAATTAAGACAGTATAGTATTAGTATTAGCACTAAGGATAGATAAACTGATCAAAATAGGGCATCTAGAAACAGAACAACACATGTGTAGTCAATTTACCTGTTATCTGTCTGTCTGCTTGTTTGCTTTTACAAAGATGCCAAAGCAACTTATAGAGGAAAGAAAAGTCTTTAAAACATGGTACTAAAATAACCACATAAGTATATGAAAAAAATTAACCTCAACCACTACCCCACACCATATATGGAACAAAGTATAATTGCTAAAATGCTAAAAGTTCTGGAAGAAAACCTTGGAGAGTATCTTCACAATTTAGAGGTATGAACAGATTTCTTAGAGCAGACACACAAAAATAATTGAATATAAAAGAAAAATATAATAAATTGACCTTTATTAGAATTTAAACTATGTGTTGATCAAAAGACAACATTAAGAAAATTAATGGCATATCACAAACCTGGAGAAAATGTTCACAATACATGTATCTAACAAATTACTTGAATCCAGAAAATATAAAGGACTCTTACTAATTAGTAATAAAAAGATAAACAACCTAATTAAAATGGACAAAACACTCAAACACTCTACAAAAGAGGATCTATGAATGGCCAGGAGGCAGATGAAAAAGTGCTCAATATTTAAAGAATATGCAAATAAAACAATAAGGAGATATGACTTCACACTGACTAAAAGGGCTAAAATTTGAAAGACTGACAATATTGAATATTGGTGAGAATGTAGAGCTCTCATAAATTGCTGATGAAAGTGTAAAACAGTATCACCTTTTTGGAAAACTGCCTGGCACCTTCTTATCAATTGAGCACACATCTACCCTACATGCAATTACAGGTATTCCACTCCTAGGCACTTACCAAAGAGAAATAAAGCATGCATGCACACACACTATAAACTTTATAGGGGCTTTATTCACACTAGGTCAAACGGGAAACAATGTCTTTCCTCAGTAGAATGGATAAACAGATTGCGGAATATCATGTAGTAGAACACTGCTAAGCAAGAAACGAAACACACTACTGATGTATGCACCAAATGGATGAATCTTAAAAAGATACTGAGTAAAAGATGCCAGGCAGATCAAACTACTCTTAAGATCTATACATTTTAATGTCTTTTTAAAATTTAAGCTTTATTGTATTTTTTCCATGACCATTTATTCCCCTTACACTCCTCTGCACCCAGCCAGCACCACACTGTTGCCCATGTCCATGAGTCCATTTTCCTTTTTGCTCAATCTCTCCACCCCCTAACCTCCCTGCAACTAGCTATCTTTTATCTTAATTTTTTAAAGAAATTAAAAAGTAGGCACAGAAAAGATGGAGCATATTATTCTCTCAATTAAAAAGAATACTCCATGCCATGCATGGCACTGCCAAAGCAATCAATGTATAAAAAAAAAGGTATCCTTTAAAATACATTAACGCAAGAATGGTTAGACCAATAATGCAGGAGGATTCCTTTTCTCTGCATTCTCACCAACACTTGTTTTTTGTTGATTTATTGATGATAACCACTCTGACAGGTGTGAGGTGGTATATGGCATAAATTAAAAATAGAACTACATTATAACCCAGAAATTCCACTTCTGAGTATTTATCTGAAGAAATATAAAACACCAATTTGAAAAGATACATGTGCCTTTATGTTCATTGAAGCATTACTTACAATAGCCAAATATGGAAGTAACCCAAGTGACCATCAATAGATAATTGGGTAAAGAAATTGTGGTACTTACACACAATGAAATATTACTTGGCCATAAAAAAGAACAAAGGCTTCCCATTGCAACAACATGGGTGGACCTAGAGGGTGTTATGCTAAGTGAAATAAGACAGACAGTATAAGAGAAATACCATATTATTTCACTTATATGTGGAATCTAAAGAACAAAATAAACAGAAAAACAGAAACAGACTCATAGATACGGAGAATGAACTGGTAATTGCCAGATGGGAGAGGGCAGGGGATGAGTGAAAAAAGTGATGGATTAGGAAGTACAAAACTAGCAGTTACTAAATAGTCACAGGAATGTAAAAAACAGCATGGAATATAGAGTCAACAATATTGTAATAACTATGTATGGTGCCAAATGGGTACTAGACTTATCGGGGAGATCACTTTATAAATTATAAAAATTTCTAACCACTATGCTGTACATCTGAAACTAATATAAAATAATATGGGGGGGGGTGTGAAAAGAATGGTTAGACCAGAAGTGGAGCATCACCCAGAAAATAAAAGCACTGCCCAGCAATGATGTGGGTGTCATCAGAATTTCCCGACAGAGGAGTTAATCAGATGTAGGTTGGGTGATGGCCTGATAGGAGTTCAGTAGAGAAACTCCAGCCTCAGATGGTGGAAGGGAGTGAAAGAAAGGCATCTTGAGCACTAAGACCTTGAAGTTCTCCTTGCAAACCACAATATTCTGATCCCTTGAAGAGTTCTTGTCCAAAAGCACGGAAACCACAGTCACACTCCAAATAGTGAGTAAGAGGCTACGATTCTGTATCAGACAGTCCTGCACAGTTTAATTTGTATGTAAACCACATAAGGAAGAAAGTTGCCACTCCTTCTGGAAACATACTGATGCAAATCACACTTTATATTTTTTTAAATAAAAAAATGTAATTGCTCATTGAATTGTAATATGAATGCAAATTAACTTAGTGTAATTATACTGTGCAATTTTCTACTTTAAAAACTTAGAAAATGGAAGAGACCTGATAAGTAATTTGAACTGTAATTCTTCATTGTGTTCCTTCATTATGCAATGGTTACCATAAGCAATTTGCTCTGTTTTAATGTAGAATGTTTTTAGTTCATACCTTTGCATTGACAGGACTCAGATGACACCATTCAATATATACAGATACCCATCCCCCCAACAAGTGCACTGTGCATATTATATGATAAAATTGATATAGCACAAGGGAATTTGTGAAGGATTCATAATATATTTTCCTTTTGGGATCTTTAGCACATTGTCTCTCTACCCTAAGCCCTGAATGTGGTGTAACTTATCTGGTAATTCCTAAGCAAATAGGAATCCAATGATCAGCATTCATGCTTTAATGACAGGAGTTTGGCACAGAAGTAAAGAAAATGAGTTCTAGCCCCAGCTCTGCCACTAATTAAATGTGCGACCTTCCCCATTGTGGCTCTCTTTTCCCTCATATGTAAATTCAAAGGTCAGGGTAGGTGATTTCCAGCTTCCTTCCTGGCTCTTCCAGGCTAAGATTGCTCCGTAGTAACTCTTTGCTTTGCATTGTTTAAGCAACATGAGTGATGTAAATGAATCCATTTAGAATTAATGATTGTCTGAATGAACCACAAGCCCTTTAGTTCAGATATTCATTTCTAAAGAATGTCCAACACAAAGATCATCTGTGATGATGCAAATATTTAAAAAGATAGTAATTATCCATTTTCATGTTAATAATAATTTGCATGTGTTGTTCCTTCAGTGTGGATTCCATTGACTGCAAGGCAAAGACACAGGGAGCTGGGGATCTCATTAAGAACCAGCATGGGGCTGTGGGAAGAGAATGGGTAAGGCTTGGACTCACAAACCTTGCTTTGGTGTTTCCTGTGGCTAATAACCACACCAGGCCTCAATAATTCCATCTCTTAGACTGGATGCCCCCAGCTACTTCCCTGGATGTTTTGAGGATTAAAACGAATGGAAAGGCATTTGGTCACCTATATTTGTAAACGTCTCAATGACCCTGTGAAGTGAATGTTACTATTATCTCTAGTTTTCTAGGGAAGAAGAAAGAAGAGGGGGAGTGGGAAAGGAGAAGGAGAAGAAGCAAAAGAAAAAGGAGCTAAGAGAAATTAAACAACTTGCTCAGGGTCACAGCCCATGACACTGGGCTATCCAGAGGAGAGATAACATCCCTTCAGCTTCTGGATTTTATAACGCATACAGTATAGGTAATTTTTTTCTCTTGACATACAGGATGTTCTTAGAGAAAGTTTCATCTTTGTGTAACTAAGAGTATTATGAACCTCCATTCCTCCACTATAAAATGGCAATAAAAGTACCTACATTTCTCTAAAAGATAATCTTTAGTTTCTACTTTACCATTTATCCTATCTATCCCCATTTTTCTCTTCTTAAAAACCCCAATTCCTACTTGGGGAAGTATGCGATTTCTCAGAAGCTGACTGCCCCCTCAGCCCTGGATTGGAGCACATGACCTAAGTAAGCTAAGCCAGTCAACACACTTCATCCCTTGGCTGGAGAGGTTGATTCAGGGGTTGGCAGAGAACTTAACCTTGTCCAATCAGGCTTAGGCTGGAAATACTGAGACAAAAATAGCCTATAGCCCAGAAAGCAACAGCTAGTCTCCTAAAAGTAACAGACCGTATGATAAAGCTGGACCCAAGGAGGTCAAGGCAGAGACACAAAAAGAAATCACATCCTGTCATTTGACTGAGTCACTACCTAAATCCAGCCAGCATCGCCTCAACAAGAGCATGAGCCAATATACCCTTTCTACTGTGTAAGCCAGCATTATTCGTGACTTTCCATCAAAACCATGCCGTCAACTCGGAGAAGAGGTGTTAAGTATGTAATAAGTAATGAATGAGAAGTTGTAAAAAAGTTACACAATCATAAAGTTTAATGATGGTAATTATGACGGCAATGACAATGAGGACGGAAGTGAAGGAGGAAGTGAGTGCCTTTGAACAAATACTGTGCTGGCATTTCACATAGATCAGAAGCTTCCTCCAGTGATTAAAAAAAGTTCCTCTTGTTTCTCCAATTTATCTTACAATCTTATAGCAGCATAGTTGTATAGACTCCTGGTCAAATCACAACAGATGATGGATCTTTTTCTGACCATGCCTTCTACATGTTTGCCTCCATTCCGTTCCATCTGATTTCCTCTTCCAGGATTACCCTTCCCCAGTCCTATTTGTTGAAATCCTTTCCAATCTGCAGGACCTAGTGTAAATGAAGCCCCTCACTCCCTTCATTCTCTCTTTTGCTTCCTTTATATATTGTGCCTATCTATCATCTTGATCACTGCCATGTGTTGGGGTGATTTTTCACATGTCTGGATCCCCCATAAAGATTATAATCTCTTCGAGTAGATGTCATGCTCCTTATAAACAGCAGAGAGAAAAAGATACATGCAACATCTGCAACTACGCTAATATCAAGGATGACTCAGCCAGTGTGGTTGTAATTCCACCGTTGAACAGTCGTCAAACAAAAGCATCTGAGGAGCACCTTATGAAAAAATGGAAATTCCTTATAATTAGGAATGCTTAGACCAGTCTAACTGGGAGTTGTGATGAAAGACAGGAGAATGGATGATGGAACCAAAGAAGAAAGAAGTAGGAAGGAGAAAAGAAAGGAAGGAAGAAAGAGGAGTATGGTTTGGGTAATGTTGCCAAAGGATGCTAAAGAAAAATTCTCCATGGTTCTTATCTACCTTCCTGTTCTTAGGGAGATAGACATGGTCACAGTGCTCTAATACCACCGCTATCTCCAGGCTGACTAGAAGTATAGAGTCTCCTATATGAGCCTGAGGTAGCAGCATTATGGCATGTTTGTAATCATAGAATAAAACATGAATAGTGATTAAGAGCATACAGTTTTAAGCTACAGCTGCACTTTAATTTTAGTTCTGACACAACGCAGGTGTGAATTTGGGTGGATTCCCCAAGTCTTGGTTGCACTAATCTCTCCTGTATAATGAGGGTAATAATACCTGGCTCTAGTATCTATTTTATTAAATAAATTATTAAATAAAATAACTTATGTAAATGTTTGTCATGGTCCTGGTATATGGTAAGAAACAATCAGTGGCTCTTAGTAGTAGACATTGCAGTGTAATCATCAATTTGGACATGACTATCTCCCTTTGGTTCACTCAGCTGTCTCTAGAAAAGTAAGCCTTGGTATAACAAGCACTTGTATCCCAGTATATAGCCTTAAACAGCTTTGGCAACACCACTGTCAATCCTGGTCCTCAAACTTCCTAAAACACTCACCTTGGCCAGGCTAGAAACACATTAAGACATTGGTACATATTTTATTATTTGAGCGAACTTCTTTTCTTTACAGCCAATAGTCACTGATCAGAAAATTCCTCGTGTTTGCCCCCATTTACTTGAGTGGATATATTATAGCAGGTAGGATTCAAAGTTATCTCTATAAAAAAATATTACTCATGCTCTTGCATTTCCATACGTTTTCTAAGTGGGTGAGAAATGGTAGAGATAGTGCTGGCATGCCCAGAAGTGTCAAAGACTCCGGTGTTACCCGTGGAAGACTGCTGTCACTGTGAATGTCAAGTGTGTGTCAGGAGCAAGTATTTTGGAAACTACCGATGCAGGTGAATGAAAACCATCAAAGGGATTTGAACATTTGAGTGATAGAGTCAAACTGTAGTCATTAGACACATCATTCTGATGGCAGAAAGAAGGCTGAGTAACATATTCCATTCATCCTTACTTTGGGTATTTCCTCCTATTCCTTCTCCACCTCCTACAACTTCATACCCTGGACTTTTTTTTTT